>CAUYRH010045381.1:0-39690 GCA_963574655.1 Perodicticus potto
TATATAGTGATTAAGAAAATGCTATGAGGGCTATCTCTCACAGTACGATCAAAATGTTTCTGATTGTATATGAAGCACATTCTGCCCTATGATTGCACCAATGTACACAATTATGATTGAATAAAATTATTTAAAAAAAAACTAATAGCTCTTATAAAACAGTAACACAAGGAAGATAACAAAGTAGGTAATAACAAAAATGATAACCATACGGCATTTCACATATCAATACTAACACTGGATATTAATGGTCTTAATGCTTCCAGTATTATTTGTGTATTTGGCCATTCAAATATCATGTTGAAATTTGGTCCCCATTATTGATGTCTGGCAGATGTTTGGGTCCTGGGGATGGATATATCATGAATTGTTTGAAATGCTTACTACAATAGTCAGTTGGTCTTCACTTTACTAGTTCATGTGAGAGCTGATCAGTTAAAGGAGGCCAGCACTACCTGCTCCCCAACCTGTTCCTGTACTTACCATGTGGCATGACTGCTCTTTCTTTGCTCTTAATATTGATTGGAAACCTCCTGAAACCTTCACCAGAAGCAGATGAAGGCACCATGTTTCTTATACAGTCTGCAGAACCATGAGCCAAATAGGCCTCTTTTCTTTATAAATTACTCAGTTTTAGGCATTTTCTTTACAGTAATACAAATAGACAAATACATCCCCTTTTTAAAAGATGTAGATTGACTAAATGGATTAAGAAATAAAACACAAACACACAATATGCTGTCTCCAAAATACCCACTTTACTCACAAAGATTTTCATGGACTCATGGTAAAGGGCTGGGAAAAAATACCTCATGGAAATAGAAACTAAAGACAAGCAGCGGTAATTATTCTCATGTATGATAAAGTAGTTATTAAATCACAAAGGTAAAAAAAAAAGAAACAAAGCTGCTCATTATATAATGATAAAGAGATTAAGACAGCAAGAAGATATAATAATACTAAATATATAGAGGGTGCTCAAAAAATGTATACACATTTTAAGAAATGAAAGAAATTTATATTAAATTGGTAATATTCAAGTCACATTTGACTTCTGCAATTACAAGAGGTATTCAGCATAGTTTGTCTTATCTTTAGTTCTGGTACATATTGAGTATTACAATTTTAATACAGTCTTTTTGTCCCTTTTTTCAAAGGTATATACATTTTTTGGCACCCTCTTGTATGCATCTAAAACAGGAGCTTCCAGAATCATAAAACAAGTTCTATTAGATGTAAGGAAAAATAAACAGCAACATCATAATAGCTGGAGACTTCAATACTCCACTGACAGAATTAGATCATTGAGGCAGAAGATCAGCATAGAAATACTGGCTCCAATTGGACTCTTGTGCAAATGGATCTAAAAGACATTAACCGAACAATCTCCCCCTAAATTATAGAACGTATATTCTTCTAATCAGTACATAAGACATTTTCTAAGACAGATCATATGTTAGACTACAAAACAAGTCTCAGGAAATTTACAAAACTCGAAATCATCCCATGTATCTTTTCAGAACACAGTGAAACAAAACTAGAAATTGATGTAAGACAAACTCTCAAAACACATGAAAATGAAACGATCTGCTGCTGAACAACCGTTGTGTCATTAACAAAATCAAGATGCAAATACAAAAGTTTTTCAAATTAAATGACAAAGGTGACACAAGCTTCCAAAATCGATGGGATATAGCAATGGGAGTGCTAAGGAGAAAATTAATAGCCATAAATTCTCACATCGAACAACAGGGAGATCACAAGTTAATGATGTAATGCCGTAACTGAAGGAACTGGAAAAGGATTAACCAACCCCAAAGCTAGAAGGAAACAAATAACACGTCTCAGAGAAGAACTAAATGAAATGGAAATTAAAAAGTATATAAAGATCAAGGAAACAAAAAGTTGGCTCTTTAAAAAGATAACCAAAATTGATACATCACTAGCTTGCATAACCAGAAAAAGAAGAGAAAGACAAAGTAAGCTCAACCATAAATGAAAAAGGATGTAAAACAATAGATGTCACAGTCATATAAAATATTATGTGTGACTAATGTGAAAACCTTTTGGCACACAAACTAGAAATTCTAGAGGAAATGCATAAATTCTTGGAAACACACAGCCTCCCAGGCTTGAATCAGGAGGAACTCCTGAACATGCAATAATGAACAGCAAGCTTGAAACAATAATAAAAATCTCCCCACTAAAAAAGAACAACAACAACAAAACCTGCCTGAGGTAATTCCAGCAGATCTAACAAGAACTGGCATCCATTCTGCCAAAACTGTACATCACCCTTAGAAGGAGAGACCCCCTCCCTGACTAATTCTCTGCAACCAGTGTAACCTTGATACTAAAGACAGAGAAGGAAAACAAAAAAAAAAAAAAAGAAAAGAAAGAAAGAAAAAAGAAAGAAAGAAAAGAAAGGGAAAACTAAAGACAAATGTCACTTATGAACACACGTAAAAATCCTCAAGAAAATTTTAGCAACCCCATTCAATGGCACTTCAAAAAGATAACTCACCATGAACAAGTGGATTTCATCCCAGGATTGCAAATATGGTTCAGTATACACAAATCAATAAATATGACTTACCATATAAACAGAAATAAAAACAAAGACCATATGATCATCTCAATACAAGCAGAATAAGCTTATGATAAAATTCTAGTGCTACTTCATGACAAAAATCCTCAACAAATGAGTCATAGAAGTTACATATCTCAAACTAATAAAAGGTCTATATCACAAACATACAGACAACATCATACAGAATAGGAAAAAGTTGGAAGCATTCCACCTAAGATTTGGAACTAGAGAAAGGCCCCTACTGTCTCCTCTTCTTCTATTCAACATAGTAGGGAAGTCCTAGCTGGTGCAATTACACAAAAGAAAGAATAAAGGACCTAAAACAGAGAAAGAGGAAGTCACACTATCCCTGTTGGCTGATGACATTATCTTTTATCTAGAAAACCCTTAGACTGCACCAAAGACTCCTACAATTAACAAGTAAATTCACTAGAGTCTCAGATTACAAAATCAACATACTGAAATCAGCAGCATCATTTCTATATGTCAGTAATAATTAAGCTGAAAGTCAAATCAAGGATATTATACCATTTTAAATGGCTGCAACAAAAGTATAATACCTAGGAATGTACTTAGTCAAGGAAGCAAAAGAATTCTATAAAAATTACTATAATAAAACATTGATAAAAAAATCAATGACACAAACAAATAGAAAAACAGTTTTCTGCTCATAAATTAGAAGAATCAATATATATATATATATATATATGGAGGGAGAGAGAGAGAGAGAGAGAGAGAGACTGAAATATATATACTGCCCAAAATGATTTACAGATTCAACACAGATCCCATCAAAATATCAATGGCATATTTCCCAGATCTAGAAAAAATAATTCTAAATTTTATACTGAACCAAAAAGAAGCTGAACAACCAAAGCAATGTTAAACAAAAATAACAAGTCTGGAGGCATCACATTACCTAAGTTCAAATTATACAACAAGTATACAGAATCAAAACAGCATGGTGCTGGGGGTGGCACCTGTGGCTCAGTGGGTAGGGTGCCAGCCCCATATACTAAGAGTGGTGGGTTCAAATCTGACCCCGGCCAAACTGCAACAAAAAAATAGCCGGGCATTGTGGCAGGCACCTGTAGTCCCAGCTGCTCGGGAGGCTGAGGCAAGAGAATCACCTAAGCCCAGGAGTTGGAGGTTGCTGTGAGCTGTGTGACACCACGGCACTCTACCAAGGGCAATAAAGTGAGACTATGTCTCTAAAAAGAAAAACAAACAAACAAACAAAAAAATAGCATGGTACTGGTTGGTATAAAGGTAGAGGCATAGACCAATGAAACAAAATTTAAATCCCAGAAATAAAACCATACATCAACTGATTTTTGACAAAGCAGACAAAATCTTATACTCAGGATAAATTCCTTGTTCCATAAATGGTGCTAGAAAAATTGTATAGCCATGTGCAGAAGAATGAAAAGGAATCCCTATCTCTCATCATATACAAAAATTAACTTAAAATGTATTAAAGACATGAGTTTAAGACCTGAATTCATAAAATTCTGGAAGAAACTATAGGAACAACTCTGGTAGATATTGGCCTAAGAAAAAAAATTATGACTAAGCCCACAAAGGCAAATACAGCAACAATGAAATTAAAGACTGAGAATTAATTAAATAAAACATTTCTACAGAGCAAGGGACATAACCAGGAGAGTAAACAAACAACCTAAAGAAAGGAAGAAAATACGTGCTAACAAAGCATCTAACAAAGGGCTAATACCCAGAATCTACAAAGAACTTAAAATCAAAAAGAAAAAGCAAATACATCATTAAAAAGTAGGCAAAATATTCTGAGTTGTTCTCAAATGAAGATCTACCATTGACCAACAGACACATAAAACCATGCTCAGCATCACTAATCATCTGAAAAATACAAATGAAAGTTACAATTTGCTATCACATTACCCTTGTCAGAATGACCATTATTAAAAAATTGATAAATAGTAGTTTTGGTATTGATATGGTGAAAAGGATACTTATACAAGCTTGGAAGGACTGTTAATTAGTACAACCTCTATGGAAAACAGTATGGAGATTCTTCAAAGAACTAAAACTATACCTATCTACCATGGATTACTACTCAGCCATGAAAAGAAATAAAATCATGTTATGTGGAGCATGTTCTATGGAACTGGAGACCAATACCCTGAGTGAAGTTTCTCAGGAAGGGAAAACAAATACTACACATTCTCATTAATAAGTGGGAGCTAAATGATGAGTACACGTGGTCATAAAGTAGCATAAAAGACATTGGAAACTAAGAAGGGAGGGTGGTAGGGAGCATGGAATAAAAATTTACTTATCAGGTACAAAGTACACTCTCCTGGTAATGGAGACACTAAAGGCTCTGACTTAAGCATGATACAATCCACTGGTGTAACAAAAACACCTGTACCCCCTAATAGTTTGAAATACAAATTATTAAAATAACAAGGATGAAAACCTTGACAATCTTTAACTTTGAGGGAGGAAGGACGGGAGGGAGGGAAGGGAAGAAGGATTGGTCAGCCAGCCTGAAATTTATAAGCAAAATTATTAGGGTTGCTCAACTGCAAATATTTGTTATCATTTCAGCCCGCTTAGGAGTAAAAATTATTTCATTGGCAATGTTGAAATTAATACAATAAATACTTAAGAGATAATATCCATAAAAGATATAGTATCTATGTAAAAGAAAATTATAGACTGTCGTTAGCAGACATAAAACGATCTCTCTACAAATGTAAAGTGATACACAGCAAAAATTTGAATATCATCATAAAATTATCAGTTCTGCCAAAATTAATATAGACATTTGATTTAATCTTAATGGATTCCTAAAGGAGATATTTTGTGCCATTAAATAAAATGATCTTAAAAACGTTTTTGCTTATAGTCACTTGTACAAATACCTGAAATAAGTATTTGAGGGCAAGTGGTTTATTTGGGAGATGATCTTAGAGTGAATAAACAGAGAACAGAAGGTAAAACGTGCCCATAAGAGGATGCACGGCTATGATTTCTGTATGTAGATACTGGGGGTTCGCTTTGCTGGAGGCACCTAAGAAGTGTAGAGGATGTCTCTCAGAATCTCCACCAGAGTGCTGGGAGGCTGGGCTGGAATGTTTCTCTACCAGCTTCTTCCTTTATTCTTTGAGCAGAATCCCAGGGGATGTTCATTAAGGACCATACTTTTTTTTTTTTTTTTTGAGACAGAGCCTCAGGCTGTCACCCTGGATAGAGTGCTGTGGCATCACAGCTCACAGCAACCTCCAATTCCTGGGCTCAAGCGAGTATCCTGCCTCCGCCTCCCAAGTAGCTGGGACTACAGGCGCCCATCACAACGCCCAGCCATTTTTTGGTTGCAGCCGTCATTGTTGTTTGGTGGGCCAGGGTTGGATTCGAACCCGCCAGCTCAGGTGTACATGGCTGGTGCCTTAGCCGGTTGAGCCACAGGCACTTAGCCAAGGACCGTACTTTTATTTGGGGCAAATGAACTGCAGTATTAGAAATGGATTAGAACTAAAAGTGAAAAACCTCTAGATGACAACTTATCTAGGTTGCTGTCTTTGACAGGTCAGTCTGAGTTTTCAAAAAGTTAGTTATCGAGTGTTGTTGCTGCTGAAGTCAGGAGGTCAGCGTATGGAAGTAACAGCATAAAATTGTACCTGCAACTTTTATCAAACGAAAATAAATGCTCAGACCCTAAAAAATATTAGTAAACATACCAAAATGGAAAAAAGTAGAGAAACTGCAGTCAAAACAAGTTGCTGCTGGCATAGAAATAGACAAACCAATGAAACAGAATGCAAAAATCAGAATTAAATTTCCAAATATGACATATGCTTACATATGAATATAAAAAGTCTCATTCAGTAGAAAATGATGGACAACTCTATAAATGGGACTAAATATAATATATTCAACATGAAGGGAAAATAAATTTCTAACCTTCCATCGTATTCAAAACTGAGATCTAGATAGGGAAAATACTTAAACATGTTTAAAAAGCAACAAAAATGTTGTATGAAACTAGATATAATTCTTTGAAATATTTTATAACCAAGACTAAAAGTTTAAAAGCTATAAAAGTGATTTATGGGAAAATTTTTACAAATTCTGTCAATGAACAATTAGTGAAATATAAATTGTATCATGGTAGACAGACAAAAATTAATTTCTATACTATTCAAATTACTGCTTAGAGATTAAGCAGAAAAATGAATATAATTAAAAAATTAAAAAATGAATACCTCCTCTGCTACTGGAGGAAATTAGGTAAATAAGGAAAATACACAATGTCTTTTGTTATTTCTTACCACTGCTTGTGGATATTCACTTATCTCAACACAAAATTTCTGATAAAAAAAAATACAGGTGAATCAATATTATAAAAAGGAATGTTTTCAAAAGGCCAAAATGAAGAGAAGCCCAAATTCAAGAGTCACCAAATAGATGTAAATTATAACTGCTTTGCAATATTGAAACAAAAGAAATATTTTTTAAAAGTAAAGGTTATTCACCCAAACCAATTTGTAAATTTGTCATCTACAAAGTACCTAAATTAAATCATATTTAGTGCTACATTGTTTCAAGAAAGCAAGAGAAACAAAATATTCAACAATTGAGAAATAAATTTGTAAAAACTAGGAATAGATCATATGATTCAAATGTAGTGGGAACTAAAGAGAATTCCTACTCAAGACAGAAAAGCAAGATTTTAAAAGTGCATAATTAAACTTCTACAAAATGTACGAGTCCATATATAGACAAAATTTTGAGGAAAATAAATTTGGTAATTGCCAAGGCTTACCTGTCTGTAGGGGTGTAAAACTGTGCTGATGTGTTAGCAAGAGATGAGGCTGGAATGGGTAAACATGCAGAAAACTACATCTATGACATGATTTCCTTAACTAAAGGGCAAGATTGAAATTAATTTACATATGATTGTAGGAATAATTAACTTTTGCCATATGAAATTTTCCTTGCTAAGAACATGATTGTTTTCCTTATGCAAATTTTGGTATTTTTCACCTAAATTATGCCAATCTTAAAAAATACATGCTGAAATATGATAATTTCTGTTATTTTTACTTGTTCTAATTGTATAAGCAATATGCTATGAAAACAAAATGACAATGGCTTTTGAAAAATAAAATGAAAATTTATTTGGAATAATATATTCTTGAGAAGAATCCAGAAAATCTTGACTAAAAAAAAGAGGTTAAAAAAGGTAAATTAAATTTTCAGAATCAGTAGACATTATATATTTATATTGAAAAGTATTAGATAGTCCTATACAATAGAAAAGAAGATCATCAATATAGAATTGAAAGCACAAAGGTCAGTCTATGGCACATAAAATGCAATATAAAACAAAGGCGGCAGTTTAAATCATTTGGGAAAAAATAAAATATCATGAGTTACGTTGAGACCTTTCGCTGGCTCTTTGAAACATAAATCTCTTCTTCTAGCCTTACAGTAAAGGAAGGAAGGAGAGGGGGAAGAAGGGAAGAGGAAGAACTGGGACGTAACACATATATTTGAATACAAAAAATGAAATGTTAAAAGTATTTCAATAAATTATATTTTTACAATGCAAAATTCCTTTTATTATGACACAATAATTTATGAATAAGACACGAAGTTATTAAAAGGCATGACTACTCCAAATCTGGCAAATATTGGAAAATATATAAAGAGCCATTAACACATAAAAATGTTTAAAGCCAAAGAAACAAGCAGGATTCAGACTACAATATAGCTGTGAAGTGCTGCGTTGTTGTTCCCCCTGCACAAAATAAAGTGTTTCTTAACTATACCTGTCTGCTGCATTCCTGTAGCAGCCAGGGACGCTTGGTCTCATACATATGATTAAAAACAAAAAAGATAAAAAAAAGAAAAAGAAAAAGAAAGCCAAATATGAATACACAAATTTTAGCTCTGTATTTTGTAATTTCAATTCTCTTCTTAATGATGTTTTGTAGCATCTGTTTCTAAGATAAAGTAGTTTCCAAGGATTTCCATAACATAGTACCACAAACCGTGGCTTACTTCAACGGAAATCTATTGTCTCACAGTTCTCCAAGTCCAAAACCAAGGTGCTAGCTCTGAGGGAGAATCTGTTCCATATTTCTCCCCTAGCTTGTCATAGTTGCCAGCAACCTTCACATTCCTTGGCTTTTAGAAGCATCACTCTAGTCTCTGCGTCTGTCTTCAAATGCCTTTCTCCTCTGTGTCTGCGTCTCTGGTCTCCTTTTTTTTTTTAGGGACCCCAGTAATTGGTTTTAGGGTTGACCCTAATCCAGTCTGACCTTCCAGTCTTTACTTGATTTGCAAATGTCCTATTTCCAAATAAAATCGCATCCACAGGTGTCAGGTATTAAGCCTTAAACATATCAATTGGAGGCACGCAATAACAAGTAAGTATTACAATTTATATGATAAAATTATGTTTTCCAAGAAGCAATGTTTGCATTCTGATTTGTGCCAGCATCACACTCAGAGCTGAAGGATTATTCCTCATACGTAATGAATAAAGAGAGATAGTAATGCACGGACATATTAAGCTATGTTTACATGCAAGGAAAGAGTGAGGAAAAAACACCTATTATGCGTTTTAATTGTTTTAAGTTATTCGTTGTCATATATTTTCTGTTTCTCTATAAAAATATGGTTAATTTATTTTGAGTGTCACTTGAGATGTTTTTCTACATCAAAATAAATAAAAGTCAATATTCCTTGTAAGAGATTACAGAACGATTTCTAACCTTTCAAACATTACCTGAGTTACTTATCCCATATTCTGGGGATTTTGCACACTGTTTTGTGCCATAATAGGATTATGCGTGTTAGAACTAATTAAATCACAGATATATTATTTTTAAATGTATTTGCATACATATGTGTAGAAATTCTTAATAATCAGCAGAGAAGATGAAGCCTAACAAGATATTAGGTAAGAATTCCAAGAAATGATGCTTATTTTCTGTTGACTTTCATAAGACAATTTTATAGAGTAATGATGTAAAAATGTTATTAGCCAAGTCTATTTTTAACCTGTATTTTTAGTGTAGAGAAAAAACTGTGGCCCCACTGAGGTGCCCTAAAGGTGCGGAGAGACTACTGGTTAATGCGCAGGCCGCAGACAAGTCAAGGGACAAAGGGTCTTGCCTTCGTGTGTGCTGGATACTGGGGAATCAGAGGAGGGGTGGAAACCCCAGTGAATCATCCAGGAGGCTGCGCATGGGCTGAATAGAGAGCTCTATTCACTGAGAGCTTGAGTCTCTTTGTTCCTGGTAGACATTCTTTTATCATCAAACCTTAGGATACGGAGAAGAAAATGCAGGGAGGCCCCTTTTAGAATTGGGCTTTCAATGCAGCTGTGCACACATTTAAAAATCATCCTATGATTTTTCAATTTATTCTTTTCTAAGGATGATAATGCCTGAGGGTTGTGCTAAGGAGAGATTAGAGGCAGGTAATGGACCCGACAGATGAAGCGACACTTGTTTTCTGCTATGGTCCATATGAAAAATGATGCTACTTTGATGAATAGAAACCTGATGTGCTGAGAAACACAGACGGATGACAAAAATGTAAATTAAATAGCCATTTTATATTCAAAGGAAAATTCAAGTTATGTTTAGAACTGGGATCTCTCCAGATGCAACTGAATGACAAGCCCTGGGTGTCCCAAAAGAAACATTTCTATAGACACACACACACACAAAAGGAAAGAAGCCATACTCCATGGCAAAACTTTTGGAAGCTATTCAATTTTATGTACCATAACAGCTAGAGTAGCATTTCCCAAAATGTGCTCTGGGAAATTCTTGTTTTCTGAGAGAGATTAAAAGAAGCCTCTAGGCAAAAATTTCCAATTTTTTAAAATGTTAGTAATATTTCTTCTAATAATTTATTTTCAATATATGTGTGATTTATATGTGTATTTACTTACCATTTAATTGTCTGATAAGCAGCCCTCTGGGAATTCCAGATGTTAAAAGAGAGAGAGATGGAAAGATAGCCAGCTGCTTTGAGGCCTAATATTTTGACAGACAAACTTGTAACAGCAGCTGATGGGAGACACACTATCTCTACCTGCCAGGTGCTGATGGAAGTGCTGATTGAAGCTCTTTGCATGTATCAATTCCTTTAATCCTTAACACATGTAGGGTAGGTACTATAACTGTATCTTGTTCTTGCTCTGTAAACCTGTTTCATCCTTCTTCAATAAACTTCACCACGTGCTTGCTTTAAGTTAGAGTGTCTGGTCATTCTTCAGCCAAGAGAACACCAGGAACGGAGGACAAGATCGGCGCAACAGACACATGTGGTGTGGTGACTTGGGTCACTCTGTCTAGGTAAGCCAACTTGAATTTCTCCAAGAAAACACTCTTGCAGCCAGAGCTGGAGGGGCGCTTTTCCAACTTGGCCATTTCTCAGACTGAAAATGTTCAAGGCTAAACCACAATGTTTCCTCCCTGGTTCTGTTGGGCCTTTCTCCTTCACCTTCCAGCTGCTCCTTTCTCTACATCCTAGGAAGTGCTTTCCTAATCATGGCTGGCCACCCAATGACTGGGGCTACCTCCTTTATAAACAACTTAAAAAAATGAGAGGTTCTTAAGTTTGAGGGATCATGCATAGCTCCTCTTTCTACTAATTTGAAAGGAGACATCCACAACCATTCTTTGGCCAAATGACATGGGTCATTTCCTGGGGAAACCCAGCTCTAACAGACCCCAGTTGGCAAAGTCTCTCCCTGCTGCTCCTCATGCTTATTCCTTTTTTGCTTTCTAGATGGGTGCACAGGAATCACAAGTCCCTCCTAATACCCCTTTGGAGTGCATTCTCTCAAACTGGGACAAGATGATCCAGACACTCTGAAGAAGAAACATTTAATCTTCTGCACAACTTCCTGGTCGTAGTATAAGCTTGACAAGGGAGAACAGTGGTTGTCATGTGGGACTCTAAATCACCCACCATCTTTTGCAAAAGGAAAGGAAAATCGGCTGGAGAAAAGGCTTTCTTTTAATGATGGGAAAATTCTCAGTGGTGCAGGGGTGTTCAGAACAAAGTGAGACTGTCTACGGTGTGAAGGAATCCTCCCCACGTTCCCACCTGCTCTGAGATGCACTCATACACAGAGAGGCCCAAAGAGGGCCCTAAAAGTCACAGCGAGGATTATGGTGGCTCAGCTCCACCCTCGGTGGAAGCATCAGGGGAAATCAGACCAACTTTGGTCCATAAGCTCTTTAGTTTAGTAGAATTAAAACAAAACAGGATCTGGAGAGCTATACTAATCACCCTGATATGTATGTAGAGACATTCCATCATTTGTGTGTAGCCTGTGACTTGGCTTTGAGGGATGTTCATGTCATTCTAAGCCAGACTTTAAATGATTTTCAGAAAGCCAGAATGTTAACAGAGGCACACAATTCTGCTAACTGGTCAGACCTTTCAGATCCTAGATATTCAGTAGGTGAGATAGTGGTGCCCATGACCGACCCAGGGTAGAATAGTAGTTCCTCAGAAGAGTAGTGGGAGGCGGCGCCTGTGGCTCAAATGAGTAGGGCGCTAGCCCCACATGCCGGAGGTGGTGGGTTCAGACCCAGTCCCGGCCAAAAACTGCAAAAATAAAAAAGAAGAGTGGTGGGAGAGAGAACATTTTTTAGTATGTGTCCAGGCTGGCCTCAGGGATGACAGACAAAAGGTGGTAAATTACGCCAAGTCTCCACCATGGTCCAGGGGCCTGTGAAAAACCCCATAGTCTTCCTGGATTGACTCCAGGAGACAACAGAGAAACAAACTACTCTTGATCTTAAATCCTATGATGGGCAGATGATGTTGAAAGACAAGTTCTTTTTTTTTTTTTTTTGAGACAGAGTCTCATTATGGTGCCCTCTGTAGAGTGCTAGATGTTGAAAGACAAGTTCTTTTTTTTTTGAGACAGAGTCTCACTATGTTGCCCTCTGTAGAGTGCTATAGTGTCACAGCTCACAGCAACCTCAAATTCTTGGGCTTAAGCAATTCTCTTGCTTCAGCCTCCCAAGTAGCTGGGACTACAGGAGCCTGCCACAACACCCAGCTATTTTTAGAGGCAGGGTCTCACTCTCGCTCAGGCGGATCTTGAACCGGTAAACTCAGGCAATCCGCCCACCTCTTAGAGTGCTGGGATTACAGGTGCGAGCCACCATGTCAAGCCTGAAAGACAAGTTCTTGACCTAAGCAGTATCAAGTACTAGGAAAAACTCCAGAAGCTTTCCAGGATGCTACTACCTCCCTGAACAACATGGTGGCTGCCACTAAGTCTGTTTTTATAACAAAACTTCTGAACTCAAGTCTCAGGTTTGGAAAAAAGATCAGAGAAAGGAGGCAGGCATGCCCAGTTAGGGACAGCATTGGTGACTACATTTGGGCCCATGGCCAAAACCCCCATCGAAGGAAGGTACCTCCAGTGCCACATCCACTGAGGGGAAATGCATTAGGTCAAGAAAGGCCCCAATAAGGACAGGACACCAAAGGTCTCTTGTCAACAATACCATCAAACAAGTCACTAGACCACCCTCGGTCCTATGACAGCATCTCAGGAGGTGAGTCAATCCTCCAACCAGAGGATAATGCAACAATGAAGGGGCCTGCTCCCATCATCTCCCTGGAAGTTGACCATCACTGGACTGCAGCCATGGCAACCTTCCTGATGGGAGTTGGATACAGGGATTGCCAACTCTGTCCTGCTCCCCTGCTCGAGAATACTAATCACTCAAGCCTGTGCATTCAGGCATTGAAAAAGGCTGTACTCCAATTATTCTCCTTGGAACTACTGTATCCTAAGGAAGCCTTCCTTTTGTATGTCCATGAGGATAGGAAATAGCTATGGGAGCATTAACACAGGTTTGGGGGCCAAAGTTGCAATAAGGGGCCTATTTATTAAAGACATTGGACCCCACAGCTGCAGGACAGCCTGCCTGTTTGAACGTGATAATAGCCATATTTTTACTCTTACCAGAGACCAGTAAATTCACTATGGAAGCTTCCCTTAGTGTTATAATCTCTGACTGGGTCTCAAGCTCCTCCAAAGAGGCAAAAAAATGGATTTCAGAGAGCCAGATAATAAAATTAAAGGCTGTGTTCATATAAACCCGTGACTTAAACATGGAGACCTTCTCTGGACTTGATAAGCCACTCTTCCAGAAGAAACAATACACTACTTTCCAAGGGTTTAAATTCTGAGAAGTGTACATCTAGTCTTCTGAAATATATTAATTGTGGAATTAATAGACATTCCACTTGAATTTGAATATATTTTAGTCTAAAGTTCTGTTCATTTCCATTCATTCATATTTTTCTTAAGTACTGTCTTCATGGCTATTGAGAAGTCACCACGGTGCTGTGTTCATTAATTGTTATCTTTAACTACATTTCTATTGTTGTTTATTATCAGCTTTCTAGCATTATGAAATTATTTGATTTTCTGGTTGATGATTGAGACCAAAAAAAAAAAAAAAAGCATTACTACATTATTGCAGATTTGCCCCCCAAACTCTTTAATAATTACAAGTTGAGGAATGATTAATAAATAGGTGGTTATTTCCTCAAACTGACTAAAAAAACTAGTGTTTTAAGATACCTTGCAATTATATTGCATATTTATACTATCTTCACATCAATAGAAAATAAAAATATTGTATTTTATTTTAAGACAAAATAGTTTTCAAAAGCATTCTGAACATTTCCAGAGAAATAAAATAAGTTAAATTAGAAATAGTTGAGCCCTTAAATAGGGAGAAAGACATGAAATAAATAAAAATCATAAAAAATGTATGTATTTGAGTTCCCCAGCTCACTTATTTTCTGTGGCTCATAAATTTGGCTTAAATGAATCTTTAGCAAACTCAGATATGATTACTTAATGAGGCATAGCTACTACTGATAAGCAAAACAGAATTTTCAGAAAGGAAATAGCTCATAGTACATGCAAAATGCCTCTTGCAATATTTTACATATGCTGTAATTAGTAACATAGGTTTTTCAATATAGTTGGTTAAAATTTTATCAAAAGATGGAGATTAAATAATAGACTATATATATGATACAATTTGCTTATAGATTTCACTAAGCAAAATAGTGAAATTGTTCCATTTCACTAAAATGGAACAATTTAGCAAAAACATTAGAAATGATTAAGGAATATATTCATTGCTTTTGATATCATATTACTAAAGATCTTTAGATATCCCCAAAAATTACTTCAGAATATTTGGTTTTCAAATCTAAAAGTGATAGAAAATACACAAGGCTGTTAATATAAAAAGAAAAATGTTTTCTTGAGTTGGGTAAATGTCATATATATATATATATTTTTTTTTTTTTTTTTTTGAGACAGAGCCTCAAGCTATCACCCTGGATAGAGTGCTGTGGCATCACAGCTCACAGCAAACTCCGATTCCTGGGCTCAAGAGAGTCTCTTGCCTCTGCCTCCCAAGTAGCTGGGACTACAGGCACCCACCACAATGCCCAGCCAATTTTTGGTTGCAGCCGTCATTGTTATTTGGCGGGCCCGGGCTGGATTCGAACCTGCCAGTTCAGGTGTACGTGGCTGGCGCCTTAGCCCATTGAGCCACAGGCGCCAAGCCAATGTCCAATATTTTAAAAGTTAGTACATCATTATTGTAAATGAGCAACATCAGCAGCATTTAAATATAGATTCTATTATTTACCTGCTTTGCAAAGTATTGGAATGATAGCAATTTTTTCAACTTGAAAATTTATAGTAAGAAAGTGATTTTCTGCTAGGAAAAAACAGAATTTGAAAATTCAAAATAAAAGTCTTTTCTTAAGTATTGTTTTGTAAGCATCCAGTTTTATTTATTCATCCCTACTCTGGTGTCTGCTCTCTGTTGGAAATATTTTTAAATGTTGATTTTTTTCAATAAGGTAGCAAGGTGTTATTTATAACTCCTCAGTAAATACCCTTTATGTAATCTGACAGCCAAGGCAGTAAATATCTGATTCAAATATCCTACAAAATTCTCAGATACAATCAACCAAGAAGAAAACTCCCTGTGGTATAACATACAGGTAAGTTGCTCATTTGATTAGTATAAACTGGCAGGAATGACATTATTTGATGTAAAGCTTTTATTTATATGATTGAAAGAATAAGAAGACAATTAAATAACTTGAATAAAAAGGCTTTATTTACACAAGTGGCTTATGAAACCGTTGTTATGCTCTCAGTCAAAAAAAAGCTCCCAGTAATCTATTTTGTGGTTACTTAACTTTTATTTTTCCATATACATTTTCTAAAAAGAAGACACCTCAACCTGATGTTTCTAAATAGTATTTATGTTGATGTATAAAAAATTTGATTGTATTTTTCCCCAAAAATGTATTTCCTGAATTATGGTAGATATGTAGAGAGATAAGATAAAAGCTTTAATTATAAGCTAGTCCAGAAACCAAACAAGATGAAATTCGACATGAAAAATCTTTTTAGCAGCAACTTATTTAAAAAATGACAACTTTTTGTATATAACATGTTCAACCTATTAATTTTAGAAACTCATGAAAAATAAGACAAATGCATTTTCCCCAAAGAGTCTAACACATCATTTACATTTAGATTTATAAGTTTTCAATCTCTTACTTTGGTCTTATTAAATTGGAAATCTGTTTTTTTCTTTCTCTCTACCACGCTGTCTATCTCTCTCTCCATTTTTATTTAAAAATTACTTCCTCACATCATCAAAAAACCCTATAAAACATGGCTTAACAACATATTATTCATTCTTCTGGATTTATTAAAATTTAACTTGTCTATTGTCTATTTTCAAAGATGCACTTTTATAAATAATATACAGTAATTCCTTCACCACTTATTTTACAGACTGAATTCCTATAATTAAGTTGTTGCTAAAAACATTAATTTTGTTATTACATATTTTTGTATTTGCGCAGTAAGCTCAAAATGCATGCAAACACAATACAATTGTCCTACAACTATTGATTTAATGAAATATAAGCATAAATTACATAAGTAGATAATCTTTCTTACATAAGTAGGAGATTACATTTCATAGTTAAATTTTCAAGCAAAGCCTATTACTGTTGAATTTTAACATTCTTCTCCATTGAGTTTTAATAATGTTTATGTTATTAGGAAATTGTATATTTTTCTAAGGAGTTTGTTGATTCATTATTTTTTCTATCAGAATATTTATTTTTTCTTTATGATTTGGAAGCACTGATTAATTTCCAGAATGTCATCATTTTTGTTCATAAGATTACAAATGATTCCTTTGAATACATCATTATTTTAATTACAGTCCAATTATGTTTATCATGAGGTGTAGAAGTTTATATGTTAATCAAATTGTCTTACCTTTTCTTTTTGTTTATTCTCCTTTAAGAGGCAGGAGATGTCTCCTTTCAGAACATCTATTGTGTTTACAAATAATAAAATTATCATTTTATTATTTAGTACACTATGGTTTATTTATGTTCTTTTTTTTTTTTTTTTTTTGTAATTTAACCATGGCAATTTATTGAAATAGTATTCTCATTTTTTTGTTTTTCTTTTTTGCAGTTTTTGGCCTGGGGCTGGGTTTGAACCCACCACCTCTGGCATATGGGGCTGGCGCCCTACTCCTTTGAGCCACAGGCACCACAACTCCTTCTTTTTTTGATGATGTCATTTGAGTTTTTCTTTTCCTTGGGTCCAGGATTTATTTAACTAGATTTACATTTTAATAATTACTAATATTTGTTTTATTGTGTCCAGAAACAGAAGTCTTTACAACAGTAAATGTTTTATTTGTGATTTATCATAGAGTCTATATTGATATAACATTGGCAAAACTGGCTCAGTATGAATATTTCCTGTATTCTTATCTAATCTTTCCCTATTGATCTACCAGTGTTTCAAGGAGAAGTTTTGAAAACTTCTCTCATTATTTTATAACCTATATCCAAAGTATTTTTGACATATTTGAAAGTTTTTAACTTTACAAAAAAAGTTTAAAACTATTATAACTCAACAATAAGTTCATTATAATAAAGATTTGTTAACTTATGAACATAATACAAATAGATAAATGATAAGTTACAGTTCACTAAACTTTACATAGAAGAGGAGATGATATTGGAGGAATCTATGGGTTAGCATTAGAAAATCCAGAGTGGAACTCACTATGAAGTAGGTTAATGATAAAGATATTATACGAGTATTGCAGTGGATGGAGAAAAACAACTTGTTGAGTTTGAATATCTCCTGGTAATAGGGGTCTCCATCTGGACTTCTCAAATGCAAAGCCTCATCAGGCAAAGCTAGGAAACAGGAATTGTACTGGGCAAGTGATCCCAGGAAGACAGCATAACAGAGAAGGGAAGGAAAACACTCAGGAGGAAAAACTAAAAAAGAATGAATACTGATCTAATTAAGGTTCGTGCAAATGGTAATGTCAGATCACTTTTGAAGAACACATAAAAGATCACTCAAAATAGCTCCTCTGAACGATGAGGTACTGTGGAAGATGACTTACTGATGTTATAACAGTTCCCCATGCAAATAATGTCCAAATGTATCCTACTATAGAGGCTAAGAAACTGAAAGTAAAATCTATTACAAAATGATGTAACACTTCATGCCATGGAAAAGCAATACTTCCAAATGAACTCTGAGCATGAGAAGAATTCGCTCATTGAAAATAGTCTTAACCTCTCAAGAAAACAAAAATAGGAAATTTTATAGTGACATGTTTGTTCTAGATGGAATGGATTAAAAATATATAAAACACTCTGAAATTTCTAATAAGCTATGCCGGTTCATCATAAATAGTTAATTGAAACCCATTTTGTGAAATCATTATAGCTTTTTTAAAATAAAATATTGTCATGACTACCTAAATGAAAAAGGAAATCCCATACTTAGCTAACTCAAGTGATTAAAAAAGTTATAAAATATGGCCATCAAACCCATATGAACTAAATATAAATTTCAAACAATTTTACAAATATGTTTAAGATGTCATATTAAATTTAAAGGCTTTTTTTTTAAAATATGCATGCCCATGGTCTCAGAATACTTACTTCTTTGAATCGAAGGTCTTTGGCAAACTGAAAGTATACATTTTTTTCTGAAAATAATTTTGACTTTCCCCTGTCCATTCTTATTTACCTATTATCAGTCCTTTTTCTAGAAAACATTACCCACTTGGAAATGTCCTTTTTTATAATTCCTATTTTGTTTGTTCCTCCAATTTCCCAAAATCCACTTTAACGAAGTGAAAAATTCTAAAATTTTATAAAAATCTTCTTGGAGGGTAATAAAAAATGTTTTCAAATAAGGTGACATTCGAAATTTTTTGGAAATCCCAAAGAATTTGCATGTAAATTGTCAGTTAGTAAGTCATTTTGCCAAAGTTTCTGGTTACCAGATTAATTTTCAAAATTAAATTTTACTAGATAAAAGACAACTGAAATTTGAAGATATCATTTTATAATTGCATAAAAGATATTTTATATCTTGAGCTAAACATAAAAACAAACAATATTCAGTATTCGTTATGGATTGTGTTTCCTTCGCTGTATTCTCCTTTTTGGAAAATAGGGTGAGATCACACTTGTGGTGCATATGTGAAGGGTCAGGAGAAAACTTCTAAATACGGATCAAAATTGTTTTCACACAGTAAATGAGAAAATATCATGAATGTTATATTAATCAGGTTGATAAAAATATCTCCAATTGTATGTGAAGCCCACACACCTTCAGTACTCCTTCACTGAATTATTGTACACAGCTATGACTCAATAAAAAAAAAAAAAAAGATGACTTTACAGCCTTTAAAAAAAAAAAAGAAAGAAATGTCCTACACTTGGTCATCTTCCAGTACTCTAATAGCACAATTAGCTCTTTCTAATTAGGGAAGGTATTTAATGGAAAGTTGTATTTAATACATGGGTGCCTTTCAGAAGTAAAAAAGAAGAAATTGATATGAGTTGATGCAATCCTACAAACTGTGACCCTGTTGTATAGAATCTACAGATAGCATCTCACTTGAGAAAGTCACACCAGAAATGTGTCTGCACTAGGTTTAGGTAACTGGACATTGACCAGCAAAATACTTGGTCTATATGTGATATTTTCTGGGTTATTTGGATCATAATTTGACTTGAGATTTACAAGATAGTGACCAGAAAGAGAGAATCCATTACCTAGCATTAATACTAAGTATTATGTACTTTATATTTCCATAGCAATTTCTTAAAATAGAACAGCAATGAAGTTTGCTGTAGAGAATGACACTTCCTTTTTAAATATTTCTTTGTAGCATGCAAAGCTATTTGATAGCATTTTACTCACACTATAACTTCATTCAAAACCAAAGTTAATCCTCTCAAGTCCTATCCCTGATTTATCAACTAAGTTTATTTAATATTTTAAATACATTATTGTCTTATCAATAGTATTCACAACATCTTGACCACAAGTAGATCTCATCTCAGGAAACCAGATTCTTTGCTCATCCCTAAGAAGCAACTGTGCAACCACTTCATCTATTCAATTTTACAAGTCTGCAGCAATCCAATATCTTCTGGCTATATTTCTAATTCTAATTTTCACCACATCTGTAATTATTTACTCTACTGTAGTCTTGAATCCGTCAAAGTCACCTGTGAGAATTTGAAGTGACTTCTTCCAAATACCTCTTAAGATTAATATTTTACCTCCTCCTAGAATTGAGAATGCTCTTAATGTCATCTAAAATGCTGGATTCTTTCCAGAAGGTTTTCAATTGACTTTATCTAGATCCATCAGAGGAATCACTACCTATGGCAGCTATAGCCTAACGAATTTCTTAAATAATAAGATTGGAAACTTGAAATTTCTCCTTGACTCATGAACTACAGAATGGATATTGTGTTAGCAGGCATTAAAGCAACATTCATCTCCTTGTACATCTTTATCAGAGCTCTTGGGTGACTATAGGGATATTGTCAATGAATAGTAATATTTTGAAAGGAATTTTTTTTCTTTTAAACAGTAGGTCTCAACAGTAGACATTAAATATTCAGTAAACCATAAAGTAAACAGATGTATGGCCATCAAGCTTTGTTGTTTCATTTATAGAGTACAGGCAGAGTAGATTCAAAATAACTCTTGAAGACCTTAGTATTTTCAGAATGGTAAGTGATCACTGGCTTCAACTTAAAGTCACTGGCTGCATTAGCCCTAACAGGAGACTCAACCTGTCCCTTAAAACTGGGCATTGACTTCTTCTCTAGCTATGAAAAGCCTAGATGACATTTCTTTCCAGTAAAAGGCTATTTGGTCTAATTGGAAAATCAGCTGTGTACTGTAGCTATCGTCATCAATAATCTCAGCTAGACCTTCTCAATGGTTTGCTACTGTTCCACTTTACATTTAAATGTTTCAGAGACACCTTTTTTCCTTAAGACTCATGACTACTTCTGCTAAGTTCTAATTTTTCTTGTGCAGCTTCCTCCCCACTTTCAGCATTCATAGAATTGAAGAGAGTTAGAGCCTTGCACTAAATTATGTTTTGGCATAATATATAAATGTGGCTATTTTGATCTTCTTTCCAGACCACTAAAATTTTCTCCATTATCAGCAAATAAGTCTTTTCTACTTTCTTATCTTTCACATGTTCACTGAAATGGTACTTTTAATCTCTTTCAAGAACTTTTCCTTTGCGCTCACAACTTGGCTAACTGATTGAAAAAGGCCTTCCTTTCAGCGTATGTCAGCTTTTGACATGCCTTCCTCACTAAGCTTAATAATACTATGCATCTATCTTTTAATTTAAAATAAGAGATAAGCAACACTTCTATTCACTTGAATATTTAGTTATTAACTTTAATGCTGTTATTAAAGTGAGTTATTAACTTTAATATTGTTGAACCTTGAGAAATAGGGAGGCCGAAGGATACACAGAGAAATAAGGGAAAGACCAGTAAGCAGAGCCATCAGAACACAAACATTTACTGATTAAGTTTGCTATCTTATATGGGTGAGGTTTGTGGCACCACAAAATAATTGCAACACTACCAGCAAAGATCACTGATTACAGATCATTGTAACAGATATAATAATAAAGAAAAACTTTGAAATATTATGAGAATTACCAAAATGTAACATTGTGAGAATTACCAAAATGTTATACAGAGACACAAAATAAGCACATAATGTTAGGAAAATAGCACCAATAAACTTGCTTGATGCAGGATTTCCACCAACCTCCAATATGTAAAATACACAATATCTGCAAAGTATAATAACATAAAGCACAATGAAATGAGCTATACCTGGACATAAATCAATAGATGCAATATTTCAGCAGATGAAGGATAAAAACTATATCATCATCTCAAAAGATGTAGAATAAGCATTTGATAAATTCAACATCCTTTTATGATAAAAACTGTCACTAAATTAGGGATAGATGGAATATACCTCAACACAGTGAAGACCAGGCCCACAACTAACATAGTCAACAGTGAAAAGGGAAAAGCTTTTTCCCTGAAATCATAAATAAGACCAGGATGTATATTACAGCCATTTCTATTGAACATAATACTAGAATCCCAGCCAAAGCAATAAGGAAAAAAAAAATTTCATCATCTCTATCTGTAGATGACATGGTCTGACGCATAGAAAACCTTAACAACTCCATCAAAACTTGTTAGGATGAGAAAATAATAGATAAGTATCATTTGAGCTCATAAGTTTGAGACCCGCCTGAGCAAGAGTGAGATTTCATCTCTACTAAAAAGAGAAAAATTAGTGGGGTGTTTTGGCAGAAGCCTGTGGTCCTAGCTACTTGAGAAAGAAGGAAGATCACTTGAACCCAAGGAGTTTGAGGCTGCTGTGAGCTAGGCTAACACCACAGCACTCTACTCTGGGCAACAGAGTGAGACTCAAAAAAAAATGGGTAAGTAAAATTTCAGGACAAAAAAATTCAGTGTAAAAAATTAGTAGTGTTTGTGCATATAAATAATGAACCATTGGGAAAAATATTAAGAAACATTTAATTCCATTTCTAATATCATAAAAATATAAAATACATAGGTTACAAATTCAACCAAGGAGGTGAAAGATATGAAAGATTTGTACACTAAAAACTATAAAACATTGATAACAGCCAGGTTTGGTGGCTCTTGCCTATAATCCTAGCACTCAAAGAGGCCAAGGTGAGAGGATTTCTTGAGCTCAGGAGTTTGACAACAACCTGAGCAAGAGCAAGACACCATTTCTACTAAAAATAGAAAAATTATCTGGGTGTTGTGGTGCACACCTGTAGTCCCACACACTTGATACAGAAGGCTGAAGCAGGAAGATGTCTTGAGCCCTTGAGTTTGAAGTTGCAGTAAGCTATAAAGACACCACTGCACTCTAACCAAGGTGACAGAGGTGGAGTCTGTCTTAAGAAATAATTGACAAAAAAAGGTTGAAAGAGAGACAAATAAATGAGAAGATGTTTATGGATATTGGGCTGCGCCTGTGGCTCAGCAAGTAGGGCACCAGCCCCATATACCAAGGGTGGCTAATTCAAACTTGGCCCCAGCCAAACTGCATATGAAGGCTAAAACCCAGTTACCGCAAACTAAATGGGGAAATGGGTATGGGTGGCGGGGGGTGGGGGTGTATGGGTGTAGGGAGGGTGATTGGTCGGATCACACTTACAGTGCATCTTACAAGGGTACAAATGAAAGTTACTAAATGTAGAATATAAATGTCTTCATATAGTGATTAAAAGGCCATGTAGGCTATGTTAAATAGTTCAATGAAAATATTTCACATTGTATATAAAGTCAGCACATTGTGCCCCATGACTGCACCAATGTACACAATTATGATTCAATAAATATTAAATAAATAAATAAAGTAGTTCATTTCAAAATTAACAAATATAACTCTGGCCAAAGTTCTGGGTACCTGTGCACAGTAAAACAGTGTAGAAACACACACACAAAGCAGTATGCCATTTTTTTAAAAGTTCCAACTTTAATTTTAATGTGAACATTTATGTCATAATTAGTTAATGGAGGCTTAAATGAAAACCCATCCTATCAATACAAATCTCAACAAGATCACACACAAGTTATTGATAACTGACAGTATATCCAAGAAGGGAGTTAGCTCATCAAGTACTCTAGGAGTCATTATAGAAAAGATTTTGTGAACAGATAAAAACATAAAATAAAAGGGGAACAGAACAGTTTTAAAATACTGGATAGGGCAGCGCCTGTGACTCAAAGGCGTAGGGCGCCGGCCCCATATGCCAGAGCTGGCGGGTTCAAACCCAGCCCCGGCCAAAAACTGCAAAAAAAAAAAAAATATATATATATATATATATATATATGTATATATATATTGCATTCATTGCCAATATCTCTAATAAGAATGCATTTAATGTATTATGTACCATATGAAAAAAAGAATATTAGATCCTACTTGAGAAAATTTAATTTCTCTAAGGAAATAATTGAATCACAGATGGATAAAGCTGGAAAGATAACCATTGTATAGATAAAGAGATTGAGAAAATAGAAGATGAGCTGCTCAGAGCCAAATATGTAGTCACATTTTAAGCGGGGGCCTAAGTCATAAAACGTGCAATGTATGACTTCTAATTTAGATGTCTCCCAACTGTTTCTCTCTGATATTCTAATATGATAAATGTGCTGATGATATTTCTTTATATTAGAAAAACACATGCTGTGGGCTATTACTATTTTTTTGTTTGTTTTTAAAGGGGTGAAGGTGTCTATCAAATTATTCATAGAAGATGACTATGCTCATTGTCCACGGTTTCTTCCCTTCCATTTTCTCCTTAATTCATTTCAATCAAATTATTGCCTCTACCAGTCCACCAAAGACATATTCATGAATCCAATAGTCATTTCTCACTCCTCAAATCACCCAACCTCTCTGCAGCATGGGCAATCTGTCAGTGTCACCATCATGAGGCATTCTGCCCTCCCTTCTTCCAGCACCTTGGACATTGGGCATAAGTCTTGTGTGCATGAGATTGGTGCAGGCATACAGTATGAGCACAGCATTGGTAGAATGTGCTAGATCTATTTTTGGATAAAATTGTTCAGGCAAAGGGGCATTGATTTTATATTTAGTCCAGCCAAGCTTTCTCCCAACACAAAATTGCTCCAAGCTCAACACTCTTACTTGGTCGCATCTTGGCATTAAATAACTTAAGTGCTAAATGGCTTTCCTCAGGGAAACTATTTCACCATGAATAGACCCAGCCTCACTTTCAAAATTTAAAAATGTTTCAGATTAGTTCCCTGAATTTTCAGTCACATCTTAGAATATTTTCTAAGTTTCCTCAGCTGAAAAACAGGGATACTGTTACTATCTCTCTCCTATAGCTGTTGTGAAGATTATACACAATGATTGAAATCAAGCATTTAGACTTTTCTAGGATAATGGGTAAATTTTCTCTTTTAAAGCAGTGTGTATTCTTTAAAGCTCTAAGCTCTTTACTGCCACTGGATTTTTATACCAGTTCTTTACACTTTCTCACTGAAGAAAAATAGTATGGGCCCGTTCACTTAGCTCGTTGAGAGAAGCAGGTGTTCAGTTACCACGTTCCCCTGGGATAATGCTAAACTGCTTTACAGCTTCTGCCAAGACCCTCTTCTAAATTTCATAAAAGTTTGTCCCAGAGCTAATGAATATTCTTTATTATATGTTATTATATATTACAATAATAATATGTACTATTCTTAGGTATAGAGGTGTAAAATAAGTCAAAAAAAAATCCCTGTCTTTATGTCTTTATAGGAGAAAGCATTTATGTAAAAGAAAAAGAAAGGCAAAACCACAAATAAACCCAGAAATAAAACCATATGCCTACAATCAACTGATCTTCAACACAGCAGACAAAAACATGCCAGAGAAAGGACTCCCCATTCAATAAATGGTGCTAGGAACACTGAAGTGACACATGCAGAAGAAAATGAAGCTGGATCCCTATCTCTCATTATACACAAAAATGAACTCAAGATGGATGAAAGACTTGAAAGTAAAACCTGACACCATCAAAATTATGGAAGAAAACTTAGGAAAAACTCTTCTGGGCCTAGTCAAGCAACTTATGACTAATACCCCAAAAGCAAATACAATAAACACAAAAACAAATAAAAGGGACTGAAAAGTTTCTTCACAGCAAAACAAACAGTTGACAAAGTACATAGACAACCGACACAAGGAGAGAAAATATTTGCAAACTATACATCTAACAAAGGACTAATATCCACAATCTATAAGAAACTCAAATAACTCAGCACCAAAAGAAATAATAACCGCATTAAAAAGTGGGAAAAGGACACAAGTAGACATTTTTCAAAAGAAGATACACAAATGGCCAGCAAACATGAAAAAAATGCTCAATATCACTAACGATCAAGGAAATGCAAACTAAAATCACAATGATTTACCACCTTAACCTCCCCCCATCAGAATGGTCATTATAAAAAAGTCAAAAAACAATAGATTTTGGCAAGGATACACTGAAAAGGAATGCTTATACACTGTTGGTGGGAATGTAAATTAGACAACCTCTATGGAAAACAGTATGGAGACTCCTCAAAGAACTAAGAGTAGACCTACCATTCAATCCAGCAATCACACTACTGGGTATCTACCCAAAGAAAAAAAGCTATGATATCAAAAGGACACCTATACACTCATATGTTTATCACAGCATAATTCACAGTTGCAAACATATGCAATCAACCTAAGTGCCCATCAATTGATGAGTGGTTTGTAGTATGTGGTAACACCATGGAGTATTACTGAGTCATAAAAAAAAGAATGAAATGTCTTTTGCAGCAACTTGAATGAAACTGGAGTCCATTACCCTAAGTAAAGTATCTCAGGAACAGACAAACAAATACCACCTGTGCTCACTTCTACAAGTAGAAGCTAAATGATGTATACACATAGTCATACAGAGTGGTATAATGAACTTTGAAGATTCAGAAGGAGGCAGGGTAGGGGATTTGGAGGATCAAAAATTACCTATCACGTACACTGTTCAGGTGAAATAAGGTACACTAAAAGCCTCACCTTCACCACTATACAATTCATCCATGTAATATTAATAAAAACCGCTGAACCATCTTAAATCTATTGAAATAAAAAATAAACAAATAGAAATGTACAAACACAAATAAGGGCAATACGCCCATTTGAGTTGTGTTTTGGCTCTATTTTGGACTTGTTAAACCTAGGATGCATATCAGACATCCATATAGGAAGGTGATGTGTGGCTGGAGAGTTGTGAGGAAAGGTCTAGCCAGAGATACAAACATGCAAGTCATGAGTATATAAATGACATTTCAAGTTATGACACTAGTAGGAAACTTAGGGAGTATGTATATGCAGAGAAAAAGAATGGATGGCCTATAAATGCCAACCCTTAGATATCTAGAAGAAGCAAAAGATAAGCCAGCAAAAGGAACTGAGAGGGAGTAGTCAGCAAGTTAGGAGGAAAAGCACACTCCCCGTCAAGGCCAGTCATTGCCTAGATGGCTCCCAACCTATGAGCGAGCATGGTCAAGGTGCCAGCTGTAACACATCTAGCTGCCTGAATGGGCTACTCGTGCTTGAGGATCCCCCTTGGTTTGGCTGAGATTTCCTCAGGACTGTGCTGTTGTCTGAGGCTCCCACTACCATCTTCCTTCCCTCTCTCCATTCACAGGTGTCAGACCTGCCTTGTGGAAAGTTTTCCCTTCCTATTTCTATTCATTCTCCCTTGACCCTGTCATAGGTGTCAGCCCCAACAAGTCTCATGCACATCTGTTCCTTTCTCATTATCTGCCTTTTAGATCTGGGTAATTCTGAGGGTTGCAATTGGCATTGTATTTCAACATTTTCCTTGGGGACTAAGTCTAGTCATATTCTGGATGAATAATAATCTTCATTATAATGATTATGGTCATCTCTCCTTCTCTATATCACTTCTCCCTTAACTATCCATTTCCCTTTCACCTTCCAATAAACTTCTTGCATATAAAACTGTCTCTGGGGAAATCCACACTAAGACAAATATTACAGGGAGAATAATTATCAAAGTGTTTAAAATATTTTCTGGCAGTAACTTGGGAGAGTTATTGTTTTGGTGGTTCCAGGTAAGCAGAAACACCTGCACACTAGCCAGGAGACAAGTAAATGGGAGTTGCTAATGGCCACCGACCCGTGTGGGTATACAGCTACCTGTGCTCAGTGTACAGGGTCTCCATGTTCCCAGTCCCAAGAGCTGTCAGCACAACAGACGGCTGAAATATTCTGGGTTTATTTACATGCAGAAACTGTGCAGTTAATGGGCAGAAGCTTAGCAAGCGAACCAAATGCTGCAGTGCACATCTGGATAGATGCTTTGGACAGCTGGGCATAGATCAAGAGGATGATTACTGTTGTCAAAGAATTCAGGATTATTTCTCCCAAGGCATCTATGGAAGTCCCCTGCCTCTAAAAGTTTTGGCCTTTGCCTTGGTTCCTGTAATCCTGGAATCTACACTTGCCTTTCACTAATATTCCCACTCCACTGTTAGGTTAAATTAGAGCCTAAAAGACTCCCTCCCTAGATGACGCTGATGACTGGTTAAGGTCCTGAGTTTTAGTCAACTCTTTATAATCTGACTGTGCATTCCCTAGAGAAAAGGTCTTTCTCATGCCACCCTGTTCCATTTGGGGTTTTTTGTTAAACTATTAAATAATTTAAAGCCGGTACAGTAACTCACATCTGTAATCCCAGCAATTTGGGAGGCTGAGGTAGGAAGATCACTTGAGACCAGAAGTTCAGGACCAGCCTGAGCAATGTAGTAAGATCCCATCTCTACAGAAAATTAAAAAATTATCTAGGCATGGTGGCATGTACCTATAGTCCTAGCTACTCAGGAGGCTGAGGCAGGAAGATTGCTTGAACCCAGGAATTTGAGGTCACAGTGAACTGTGATTGTGCCACTGCACTCCAGTCTGGCCAACAGAGCAAGATGCTGTCACTTAAAATTAAAAAAAAAATTAAAAGAAGATTAAAAGCCTAATTAGAAAGCTGGTCTTCTCAAGGACCCCAAAATTCCACTTCTAGGAATTTATCTAAGGGAAATATAACAAAAAAGAGCAATATTATTTATATGCATAGAGGAAGAAAGGGCAACCTAAATACTTAATATAGTACTCATATATGTTAACTGACTTATGATGTTTCCATGTGATGAAAATACTACGGTCATTAAGAATCATGGAGGAACACACGATGTATTTTTGTATAAATGAAAATGATGAAAAATAAATAGAATTCTATGGAAATTATTTTTTTAAATCTATTATATAGAGATACATGCATATATACCTGCTTATACCTGTGTTGAAAGAAAAGACAAAAAGAATATCACAAATGATTATTTGTAAGTTGTAGAATTATTCGTGATTTTTTTCTACAACTTTTCCTGAAGTTTACAATTTTTTAATAACAAATAAAGTTTATTTCAACATGAGAAAGTAAAACTAGTTAAGTATTAGTATAAGAGAAGAGAAAAAATTCTCAGTGTGTTTCAAAGACAGCTGACATTGCTTTGAAGAGGATGAGGCAGTATGCGATGGGGCCTGGAGCTGCCAGCCAGAAACAGCCTAAAGAAAGAGTTTTCATCTATCTGTTCCTCTGTGTCCTGAGGTCTTCAGGGGTCTGTCTGGTGATTTTACAGAGGCAAGCAGAGGGAGGACCTGGCCTAGAATCCGCAATGCAAAGTAGTTGCCTGGAATTGTCCATCTAACAGGCTCCTATACAGAGGGGAGCTATGATGACTTGCCAAGTGACAGAAGAATTGGTGACAGCTATAGGGGATCATCAGGTACCTTCCAGGTTATAGAAAAAACAAAGCTGCTAAAAGGAGCTTTTGGAAACTCCTGAACTGGCAGCTAAAGGGCATCAGAGAAGGATTCCAATCAGCTCCCCTGCCATTTTCTCCAGAATGAAGGAGGATAATTCCTTTAAAGACACATAACCAAGGGCTTTGAGTTTTGGTTCAACAAACAAATATGAAATTCCAGAGGCTGAACTCTTGCACACACACCTGTAAATTATACACTTGGCTTTCATCTTGGGTTAAGAATGTACATGGGCTCTGGTGCCTCGGGCTAGCCATTTAGCTTCCTAGGGCTTCTCACTACGATATCAGAAGGGTGCACTCAGTATCTTGCCCTTGCTCTCAGAGAGGTTATGCAGCAAGGTGGAGAAATAGCCAAAAGGTATGACTATCTGAGGCCTAGTCAACAGCCTGAGCTCTGTACGGAGGGCTTTCTTACAGAGGACCAATGATCTCTGCTCATAGAATAATTAAGGACAGCTCTGTGTGCAAGGATCAGTTATGGCTCTTGGTTGCACAGAAATGAAATTGATTTTTGTTAATTCAAGATAAACATGATTCGTTGGAAAAATACCAGAGTGGGAGAGAGAGAGAAGAGTGGCTGAGGCAGTAGACAGCAAAAGGAAAAGGAATTGTGTTAAGTTCAGTTATCCAAGAAGGATGACAACTGCCTTGTAGCTAATTCTGCTTTTGCTAATGCCACCACCAGTGTTGCTGCTATAAATCCTAACATTCCCTCTTGTTTTGGGGCCATTCACTCACATTATGACACTCTAGGTGGCAGAACACAGATCATACCTGTCGGGTGATTGTACAGAGGCAAGCAGAGGGAGGACCTGGCCTGGAATCTGCAATGCAAAGTAGTTGCCTGGAATTGCCCATCTAACAGGCTCCTACACAGTGGGGGATGTAGGTCATTTCCCCTAATTTGCGTGTGTCTCTTTTGCACAATTATAAAAACCCAAACTAACCCAGGCCACGCCACCAACAATTAATTGAGAAGGAAATATCATAACAAAAATCAATGTTGTCTTAAGGGCTGGTTCACTGAATTTTGACAACAATCAGTATTTTTGGTCCTATTTCATTACTACCCTACAAAACACAGGCTGCTTGCAACAGGATGTACTGAAGACACCCCGGCCATCCCTGTTGAAGCAGTTCTCTGCCTCCTCTGAGCCCTGTGAGACTCCATATCCCTAATGCTCTGAAGGCCGTGACCCATGAGTGATAATACATTTTAAAAAGTCTGTCCCAACAGGCAACAAATTCTCTCTCCCTCGCAAATTCTCACAACAAAGTCAATGGGGCCCTTAGCTACCAAAACTCCCTTCAATACACAGCATCTCCTACTCTACTCCAGTTTTTTACTACCGTCTTCTGTTCCCTCATCGTTATTGGGTAAATGACTTACTCTTCTCCAGCAAATCATTCCTCTATCCTTCCTCTCTGTCCATTTATGAATCTGCATCTCCATTAATATCTCTGTCTCTCCTTCTCTCTCTCTCTCTCTCTCACACACACACACACACACACTGTCCTAGAAACTGTCTGGCAGAGGCAGACTCTCCAGGGAAGGAAAGGACAGAAATTAGGTTAGAGATAACATAACCGAAGCTATATGAAAGGGGAGGGTCTGTTACAACCATTGCTAGGTTAATAACTTTTGTCCTACCACATATCCATGACTTGGCTGGAAAATTATCTTGAATTAAAATTATTTATGCACATGCATTTTCTTCCCAACTGAATGTTGAGATTTTCAAGGGCAGAGGCCAAGTCTCATTCATTTCTGTTGCCCTCACAGAGCTTAGCCTGGCACCTGATACACGTGAAACATGGAGGATACACGTATAATGAATTAATGAGCACATTAACTAACAACCATCATTAGGCCCCCAGTAGCCATGGCTCTGCTCTCCACTAGTAAAGCAAGGAAGCAAATTAACAATTTACTAGCTACTGATCCCGGAAGATATTTTTTTTCTGCCATGGCTGTGTAGACATCATAAATAAGGACTTCAAATAAATGAGAGCTAGGCTGACTACCAACACCCATTTTGATCTGTCACTGAAAGAAAGGCAAATATGCCTCATAGAGTACACACATTTTGGAAATGAAATTTAATTTCCTTACCTCCACCAGTGGCTTTGAGAAGCAGCAGAGTGGATGGCTGGGAGGCAATTCACAAGGGATAGAGGCCAAGGGGTCATCAAAGCTAGGGGTTAGCAACATCAGGCTCCTCACCAGAATAAATACAACTGAACCAACCCTCCCATTACCTACTGTTTCAAAGCTCCAATAAAACTGATAATGATGGGCCAGGCATGGTGGCTCATGCCTGTAAACCCAGCACTTTATAAGGCCAAGGCAGTAGGAAGGCTTGAGAACAGGAGGTTGAGACCAGCCTAAGCAACATATCAAGACCCCTATCTGTACAAAAAGCTAAAAAAAAAAAAAAAAAAAATAGCCAGGCCTGTGGTGCACACCTGCAGTCCTAGCTACTCAGGTGACTGAGGCAGTAGGTTCACTTGTGCCCAGGAGTTTGAGGCTACAGTGAGCTATGAATGTGCTACTGCACTTCAGCCTGGGCAATGGAGCAAGAGCCTATCTTAATAAAAAGGGGATGAGCTTCATCAGCTTGGTACTTTCTACTCCAAAGTTCGTGACTTTATTCAATGTTCTGAGTAATTATGAGACTCTCCTATTTCTATACATCCCTACCTCATGCACTTAATTCCACACCTTAAAGCTGCATATAGTAAAAGGATGCACACTATAATAACAGTGATAAAATAAAGAAAAAAACAAATATTTGGATCACAGAAAAATACACATAAGATAGCAATGTTCAGACTTTTAAAAGAGTAGTCATGATAACAATGAATTCACATTTTTTAAGGTCCTACTAAATACCAGCCATTTTCTATGTATTTCAATCCCCAAATTGCCTAGTAAACAAAGCACTGTTATTGCTCTGATTTTCCAGATGAAAAAACTAAGGCATAGATAGCATCAGAGACTATCTGGTAAAAGCATAGTGGGCGAACATTATGGAGTTTTCTGGTCCTATACCCTGAATCACTATATTATCTGTTTCCATGATCAAATAAATTTAGAAAACAATGAACTAGGCAAAATGTCTATACTCCAGGACTTAGTTTATAACATGCCAGTTTGCTTTGCTATTCTGTAAGCATCATTTTCTAAATCCATTTGATCATGAAACATTGGGGCTACTTTAGGAAACATGCCATAGGCCTCTACCTAGAATTCAAAGTCTCTGGAAAGCTACCTGATGTTTCTAAAGGAGATAAGAGCTTCACAACACATCATGAAAAATATGAAGAAAAATCATCTGCCATTTATGTCAGACCAGGCTCTGTAGTGAGTTATTTATTCCTTTTTTTTGTTTTTTTTGTTTTTTTTTTTTTTTTTGAGACAGAGTCTCATTCTTTCTCCCTGGGTATAGTACTGTGGCATTATAGCTCATAGCAACCTCAAAATCTTGGGCTCAAGTGACCCTCTTGCCTCAACCTCCCAAGTAGCTGAGACTACAGGCACCTGCCACAATGCTCAGGTATTTTTAGAGACAGGATCTAACTCTTGCTCAGGCTGGACTTGAACTCCTGAGCTCCACTAATTCACCTGCTTCAGCATCCCAGAATGCTGGGATTACAGGTGTGAGCCACCATGCCCAGCCTTTATTATTCTCTCTTTTTTTTTTTTTTTTTTGTCATCTTTTTTTTCTTTTAATTAAATCATAGTTGTGTACATTAGTGCAGTCATGGGGTACGATGTGCTGGCTTTATATACAATCTGAAACATTTTCATCAAACTGTTTAACATAGCCTTCATGGCACTTTCCTAGTTATTGTATGAAGACATTTATATTCTGCATTTAGTAAGTTTCATCTGTACCCTTCTAAGATGCACCATAAATGTGATCCCACCAATTACGCTTCCTTCACACATCCTCCCCCTTCTCCTCCCTTCCCGTACCCCTTTCCCCATATTCTTGGGCTATAATTGGGTTATAGCCTTCATATGAAAGCTATAAATTAGCTTCATAGTAGGGCTGAGTACATTACATACTTTTTCTTCCATTCTTGAGATACTTTACTAAGAAGAATATGTTCCAGCTCCATCCATGTAAACATGAAAGAGGTAAAGTCTCCATCTTTCTTGAAGGCTACGTAATATTCCATGGTATACATGTACCACAATTTATTAATCCATTCGTGGATCAATGGGCACTTGGACTTCTTCCATGACTTAGCAATTATGAATTTGGCTGCAATAAACATTCTGGTACAGAAACCTTTGTTATAAGGTAGTTTTTGGTCTTCTGGATACACACCTAGTAAAGGAATTATAGGATCAAATGGCAGTTCTATTTTTAGAACTTTAAGTATTCTCCAAACATCCTTCCAAAAGGAATGTATGAATTTGCATTCCCACCAGCAATGTAGAAGTGTTCCCTTTTCTCCACATCCATGCCAGCATCTCTGGTTTTGGGATTTCATTATGTGGGTTAATCTTACTGGAGTTAGATGATATCTCAAAGTAGTTTTGATTTGCATTTCTACGATGATTAAGGATGATGAGCATTTTTTCATGTATCTATAGGCAGTGCACCTGTCTTCTGTGGAGAAGTTTCTCTTCAAGTCTTTTGCCCACCCTGAGATGGGATCACTTGTTCTTTTCTTGCTAATACGTCTGATTTCTCTGTGGATTCTGGTTATTAAACCTTTGTCGGAGGCATAACCTGCAAATATATTCTCCCATTCTGAGGGCTGTCTCCTTGCTATACTTACTATATTCTTGGCTGTGCAGAAGCTTTTTAGTTCGATCAGGTCCCAGTAGTGTATTTTTTAATACTGCTTCAATTGCCCAGGGAGTCCTCCTCATAAAATATTCACCCCGAGTGAATATTCCTTCAAGAGATTTTCCTGCATTTTCCTCTAGTATTTTTATAGTTTCACTATATTTTTATAGTTAAGTTTAAATCTTTAATCCAGTGAGAATCTATCTTAGTTAATGGTGAAAGGTGTAGATCCAGTTTCAGTCTTCTATAAGTCGCCAGCCAGTTCACTCAGCACCATTTGTTAAATACAGAGTCTTTTCCCCACTGAAAGTTTTTGATTGGATTGTCAAAGATCAAATAACAGTAAGTAGCTGGGTTCATCTCTTTGTTCTCTATTCTGTTCCATACATCTACCTCTCTGTTTTTGTGCCAGTACCATGCTGTTTTGATCACTATAATTTTATAGTACAGTCTCAGGTCTAGTAGCGTGATTCCTCCTGTTTTGTTTTTATTTCTAAGTAATGTCTTGGCTATTCAAGGCTTTTTCTGATTCCATATAAAATGAAGCATTATTTTTTTGAGATCTTTAAAATATGACAATGGAGCTTTAATAGGAATTGCATTAAAATTGTATATTGCTTTGGGTAGTATAGACATTTTAACAATGTTGATTCTTCCCAACCATGAGCATGGTATATTTATCCATTTGTTCACATGTTCAGCTATTTTTTTTCTTGCAGTATCATAGTTCTCTTTATAGAGATCTTTCACATCCTTTGTTAGGTAAACTCCCATATATTTCATCTTCTTTGGCACTACTGTGAAAGGAATAGAGATCTTGACTTTTTTTTCAGCTTGGCTATTGTTGGTATATATAAAAGCTACAGATTCATGGGTGTTGACTTTGTAGCCTGAGACACTGGTGTATTCCTTGATCACTTCTAAAAGTTTTGTAGTAGAAACCCTGGTGTTTTCCAGATATACAATCATATCATCTGCGAAGAGTGAAAGTTTAATCTCTTCTGACCCTATGTGGATACACTTGATTGCCTTTTCTTCCCTAATTGTAATGGCTAAAACTTTCTTTCCAATCTTGAAGAGCAATGGAGACAATGGGAACCTTGCCTGGTTCCTGATCTAAGTGGAAATGATTTCAATTTAACTCCATTCAATATGATATTGGCTGTGGATTTGCTATAGATGGCCTCTATTTGTTTAAGAAATGTCCCTTCTATACCAATTTTCTTAAGTGTTCTGATCATGAAGGGATGCTGGATATTATCAAAAGCTTTTTCTGCATCAATTGAGAGAATCAAATGGTCCTTATTTTTTAATTTGTTTATGTGCTGAATTACACTTATGGATTTACATATATTGAACCAGCCTTGAGACCCTGGGATAAAGCCCACTTGGTCATGGTATATAATTTGTTTGAGGTGTTGTTGGATTCTGTTTGTTAGGATCTATTGAATACTTTTGCATAAATATTCATTAGTGATATTGGTCTATAGTTTTCTTTTCTTCTTTGGTCTTTTCCTGGTTTAGGGATCAAGGTGATGTTTGCTTCATAGAATGTGTTGGGTGGTATTCCTTCTTTCTCTACATTTTGGAAATGGTTGAGTAATATAGGTACTAGTTCCTCTCTAAAGGTTTGGTAGAATTCTGACGTGAAGCCATCTGGTCCCAGGTTTTTCTTTTTAGGGAGATTTTGTATAGTTGATGCTATTTCAGAACTTGATATCGGCCTGTTCAACATTTCCACTTCATTCTGGCTAAGTCTAGGAAGGTGGCCTGCTTCCAAGAATTGGTCAATTTCCTTCAGATTTTCATATTTCTGAGAATAAAGTTTTTTGTAAAATTCATTAAGGATTTTTTGAATTTCTGAGGAGTCTGTTGTTATTTCATCTTTACCATTTCTGATTAAGGAAATTAGAGATTTTACTCTTTTTTTCCTGATTAGGTTAGCTAAAAGTTTATCTATTTTATTGACCTTTTCAAAGAACCAACTTTTTGATTTATTGATCTGTTCTATAATTCTTTTGTTTTCATTTCATTTAATTCTGCTCTCCTTTTGATTTATTGATCTGTTCTATAATTCCTTTGTTTTCAATTTCATTAATTCTTGTCTTTTCTTCTGCTGAGTTTGAGTTTGGAATGTTCTTCCTTTTCCAGTTGCTTGAGATGTCCCATTAGGTTGTTAACTTCCTCTCTTTCCATTCTCTTGAAGAAGGCTTGCAGTGTTATAAATTTCCCTCTTAGGGCTGCCTTTGCGGTATCCCAGAGGTTCTGATAATTCGTGTCTTCAATATCGTTTTGTTCTAAAAATTTGGTAATTTCCTTCTTAATCTCGTCTATGACCCATCTATCCTTCAGCAAAGGTTATTTAGCTTCCATGTTTTTGTATGAGTATGCAGATTCCTATTGTTATTGAGTTCAACTTTTATTCCATGATGGTCCAAGAAGATGCAAAATATAATTTCCATTCATTTAAATTTGTTGAGGTTAGACTTGTGAACTAAGATGTGATCAATTTTGGAGTATGTTCCATAGGCTGATGAGAAGAATGTGTATTCAGTTTTATTAGGATGAAATGTTGTGTGGATGTCTGTTAAATCCAGATGTTGAATGGTTAAGTTTAAATCTAAAATTTATTTGCTTAGCTTCTTACTGGCAGATCTATCCAACACTGCTAAGGGAGTAGTACAATCTCCAACTACTATGGAGCTGGAGGAAATCAAGTTGCTCATGTCTGTTAGAGTTTTTCTTATAAATTGAGGTGCATTCTGGTTGGGTGCATAAATATTAATAATTGAAATTTCATCATATTGAGTATTACCTTTAACAAATAAGAAGTGTCCATCCTTATCCTTCCTTACTTTCATTGTTTCAAAGCCTATTGTATCTGCGCATAAGATTGCAAAACCTGCTTTTTTCGCTTTCCATTTGCCTGGAATATAGATGACCATCCCTTCACCTTGAGTCTATATTTATCTTTTAAGGTAAGATGATATTCTTGTATGGAGCAGATATCTGGCCTGAGTTTGTGTATCCAATCAGCCAGCTTGTGTCTCTTTAGAGGACAATTTAAACCATTCACATTAATTGAGCATATTAATAAGCCTTTCAAACGTCCAGTGGACATTTTTAATCCTTTCACCACTGTGGAGGTTGAAATTTGATCGAAAGTTTCTGAGTGAGTTTACTTTTGTGGTGGAGAATTATGCTGGTCATTATGGAGGATAGGTCTGAGAATATCCTGAAGAGGTGGTTTATGGCAAATTTCTTCAACATGGGGATGTCATTAACATATTGAATTTCTCCATCACAAATGAAACTCAGTTTAGCTGGGTACAGGATCCTGGGTTGAAAGTTATTTTTTTTTAGGAGATTAAAAGTCACTGACCATCCTCTTTTAGCTTGAAAGATTTGAGCCAAGAAATCTACAGTTATTCTAATATTCTTCCCCTTGTAGGTTATGGTTTTCTTCCATCTGGCTGCTTTCAGAATTTTCTCCTTCATATTAACTTTAGTGAAGTTAATTATGATGTGCCTGGGGGATGTCTTATTCGGGTTGAGTTGTGCTGGGGTTCTGAAACTTTCTGATATCTGAATTTCAGAATCTCTTGGCATGTCTGGAAAGTTCTCTTTCATAATCTCATGAGGAAGAGACTCTGTTCCTTGTGAGGCTACTTCATCACTTTCAGGTATCCCTATAAGGTGAATATTGGTTTTCTTCGCATTATCCTAGAGCTCTCTAAGAGAATGATCCATTTTTGCCCTCCATTTCTCTTCCTCTTTGGATGTTTGGGAGCATTCGAAAGCTTTGTCTTCAATATCAGAAATCCTTTCTTCTGCTTGCTCCATTCTGTTACTGCGGGATTCTACTGTATTTCTCAGAACTTTGAGGGCTGCAAATTCTTGTCTCAATGTGTCAAAATCTTTGGTTATTTTTTCTTTGAATTCCTTGACTTCTTGAGACAATTTTTGAAATGCTCCCAGAATTTCTAATTCCAACTTTTCCTCTATTTTATTGACCTTATTTGCAATCCAAATTCTGAATTCGGTTTCTGACATCTCAGCCATCTGTTTATGCATAGGATCTTCAGTTGTGTCTGCCTAATTGTTCTTTGGGGGTGTTGATCTGCTCTGGTCGTTCATGTTGCCAGAGCTTTTTCGCTGATTCCGCCCCATGATTATTTTGCCCCATTTGGCAAGAAGAGCAGATAAGGATAAGTTGAGTTGGGCATTCTAGGAGTAGTGATTTGCCATTCCTTTGCATGAAAGCTGGAACTGACGTCTGTACCTGTTCCCCCTAGAGTTTTGGCAAGGACCTGTACAGTGCTACTGCCTGAGAAACTGGGGACCTTCTTGTTGTGGTGGGATTAAGTGGCTCTGTCTTATTTTCAGCTGGTCTCTGTCTTACCCTAGAGAATCAGATACTCTGGGTTGAAGTCCGAGCTGTGGAGAAATACCAGCAGTTAATTCACCCCACAACAATTGGAAAAGGAAAATCAAACCTTCCCACTACCACACACCCAGGGCACCACTTTGGATAGTCCTCAGGTGATTGGCCCAGTTGGAGAGGTCCTAATCAATTGTCCCAGTCAACACCAGCCTCAGGTGGGAGAGTTCAAAAGGGATCCAGCAACTAGATAGCAGGGGTCTGCTGAAAACTCTAGAATAACTCACTCCGGTGCTCCATGAGATCAAAAGGACACCCCCCCCCCCAGCAAATAAATTAGTCTGGGACGGTTGATGCTTCCTTCTCCACCTTGCACCTCTGTCACACCCAGTCACTGGTAACCTCACAGGGCTGTGATCTAGTTCCCTCCAATGAGCAGATGCTCCAGGGGTTTGTGCCTGCCTGAGTCACAGGAAGATCTGAGTCTCCTCAGCCAGGCCACCACTCTCTGCCACTCTCTGTCACAATTTGGCAGGGGGAGGTGAGGCCTGACAAACTCGGGTGCTTGATAGGGGCTTCGGCAATTCACTTAGTTCCAGCCCTGTCCCTGATTGATATTGTTGACAGAACAGAACAACTTTGTAGAATTTGTTTCTGTCCCAGCTATTTTCCCCCTTTGTCTCAGCTTCAATCCCTTGAGAGCCAGGTGCATCTGAAGCTCAGTAAAGCAGTCCTCTGGGTCAGCCCTACCCTGGGTGTCTGCTGTCTCTGTGCGTGTATTCTAATCCCCATGATCCGTCCAGGCCAGTTTTACCTGAGGCGTACCCTTTACTCTGAGAGCCTGCGCTCTGTCCCAGATCTGTTCCACCAGCAGCCGCCACTGGAGAAGCTGCCCAGACTGTGAGTGTTCCTTCAAAATATCCCCAGGGGTGTGAGCCCCACTGTCACTGCTCAGCCACTGCCAGTGCCTTGGGGTACTGCCTCTC
>CAUYRH010045382.1:0-17111 GCA_963574655.1 Perodicticus potto
GTGATTAAGAAAATGCTATGAGGGCTATCTCTCACAGTACGATCAAAATGTTTCTGATTGTATATGAAGCACATTCTGCCCTATGATTGCACCAATGTACACAATTATGATTTAATAAAATTATAAAAAAAAAAAAAAAAGGAATCTGTCACCACCTTGGCCAAGGGATACTCAAAGCAACAAAAGAACATATGCGATTTCTTATACATACAATGTATGTATGTGCACCCTCCAAGTACCATGCCTAAATTCTTGGGTCACAGTGGTTAAATGTATACATTTTAGAATCTTACAGAACTGAATTTGAATGTTATTTAATGTCAATTTTCTCATATGTAAAAGCCTATCCTCAAAGAATTTCTATGAGGATTAAGGGAGATAATATATGTAATATTTTTGGTACAGAGCCTGGTGCCTGTAGGGTTCATTAAATAGTGGTGATGGCAGTAGAAGTAGTGATGGTGGCCATGCCATGGGGGTATGCTGTTGGGTACCCAAAAGAGGAATGAAATATTGAACTTTACAAAGAAATAGAACGGGAGTACTACATCGGAATCCTTGAGCCTCTCAGGTTATTATATCACAGATTTATAATGAACTCACAGAACACTGACTCCAAAAATCTAGAACTTTAAATAGGTTATAATGCTTTCAGTTCAGATAAAAATGAGCAAATAAGCTTTGACATCTATCCATGCCGAGTCATGATGCCAAAAAGCATTTATGTCTCCATTGTGGGCTTTGTCCAACATCCATTTACCAGGTCCTGGTTTGCAAATCCAATTGCTCTAGAATAGGAATTTGAATAGCAAAATTGGCAATACTTTCAGCTGGAGGAATTGGAGCTGCCAGCATGATAGTACAGATGTAGGAAAAGAGTTCAGCTTACCCATTTCAAGAGCTGACTGTGAACAAACTGACTTTCATTAACCATCGCAGTGCCATGCACATTTAGGAAATTGGAGGAGACCATATCCTAATTAGGACAGGTTAAATTTCCTTAGAGTAAATTATATAAAAGACTAGCATAATTCAACCAATTGGAAAGTCTTTGACCTTTACAACTGTAACCCCTAAACTATGTTCTGTGGAATATCAGTATTCCCTGTGATCTTAACATATATATATTCCTCACAACAAAAGTGGGGAAGAAGTTTGTGCCATCAGAAATCTGGAATTTCACAGTGTTCATAAGCATTCTAAAGACTTAGAATTTTTGTAGTTAAAAAATAATTTTTCATATTTGGTTAATCACAATTGCCAAAATACATTGAGCCTGAAACACTTTTTAAAAAAATGTACTCTCTCCAAAAATATAGTGTTACATACAGTTTGTGAAAGTCACACAAAAAGTATAAATTAACTAGGGGTTCACACTATTACAAAATTTATCTCTTGAAACAGAGGAGGTTTTAATAGTATTTCTGCACTATACCCTTGAATATCTGCACATTTGGGAACTAAAGTTTAGGTAGCTTTCAATATCATTCACAAAATGATCCATAAGTTTGCCTAAAATGATTTATTCCTGACAAACGTTCTTTCTGCCTCCATTCCACTGCATTCCCCACAAGAATGGAGAAACAAGAATCCAATGTACTCAGTTCTAATATGAAGACAGCAGATGATCTAATACAAGGGGTGGAGTATGGGAATGGGGGGAGGGGGGAGGGGTCACACTGTATGACACACCTCTTGGGGGCAGGACACAAGTATAAAAGGGACTTTTATCTAACAACTGCAACCAGTGTAACCTAATTCTTTGTATCCTCAATGAATCCCAAACAATAAAACTAAATAAATAAGGACGTGGTCAATGTAGGGAGGTGGTCAGCTATGGAAGGTCTACTGTATTTGAACGTGGGAAGATATAAGGGAGATACAGGTATAGAGGTGGGATCAGAGTGGCACATTCATGGTGTATGTAGGAAGAAATGCGATGGGCAAATACGTGGGCTTCACGGCGTGAAAGACTCTGACTGCCAGATCAAGGAGCTGGAATTGTTTTATAGGAGACAGACATTATGGACAGTGTCACAGATTTGAGCCTGGTTGTGAAATACTCAAATGAGCATTCTAGAAAGATTAGTATTGGATCTTATATGGAGAGGTTAGAGACACAAAGAAAGAAACCAAAGGCCCGGATTGAAGTTAGAGTACTGTTGAAGCAATCCATAGGTCGAAACTCTTGAAAGGTGGGAATAAAATAGGAATAAAGAAGAAAACATAAATCCAAAAATCTGAAGGCACAAATAGAGGTCCTACTGTATTTCCTATTTTTAGGTTAGAGGGAACAAGTATTGATGTTAATAGATATCAATGTTGAGCTCCTACTATGTGGCAGGCTTTTAGATTCATCTAACTTAATTTCTGTATCAACACAAAAACAGACATTTGTTACTACCATTCTTTTTTTTTTTTTGGATTTTGATTGTCTGATTTTATTTACCATGACAATACTTATTCTAGTAATAAATTATTATGTTGGTTATCAAAAATGCTGGGTGCTTTTTCGAAGAAAAATGTTTCTGAATGTGACACAGGAAAAAGTCAACAGTATAAAGTGAAAGTGAGATTTATTTATAAACTATATAGGGTGTCCCAAAGGTCACCATAAGTAGGAAAAATTAACAAACTCATATTTTATATTCTATTTTTAGTATTTCTTGTATTTACATATTAACGTGTAGAGAAGTATTTTATAAAATTTTGTAATATTTTATAAACATACATTTAGCTATAATTTCCCCTTTTCCCTCCATGTATATATTGTATATATGTATGGCAACCTTTAGGGACACTATTAGGCAGTCTATTCTACAGACAGAGCAGAGGCAAGTTTTCCCTGCAGAAAAAAAACCAGCCCCATGATTGTTACTACCATTCTTGTTGATCAAAATCATCACCTATCAGGTTCCTACCACACAGGACCCCTAAGGCCACTCACCTGATAAAGAACTCAACCCCCTGGAAAATACCGACAATTTCTGAATGGATGACAGGGACCCTTCACTATAAATAAGACTCATCAAGGCTCTTTAAGGCTTCAAAGATTCTCCCCTAGGACTAAGACCAAGTAACCGTATTTCATGGATTTTAATGCATATGATTTTTCATATTTTAACATCTTGAAGTTGGGATGCATCTTACAGTCAGAGAAGTGTCTGTTCCTCTGGTGAAGAAGGAATCCCTTCTTGCATTCAGCTCCCCCCTGGTATCTGCGTCTAGAGAGAAAGCAATGTCTTGCTTCATGGAAACTGTTAATTTTGTGCTACTGTTTTTGGGAAGTTTTCCCATCATAGAGATTGCAAGCTGCATCCAAATGAATTAGTTTCTTAAGGATTTTTTTAAAACATTGCATTAGAGGATTTAATTTCCAACCCACATTTTATCATCTTTAATTTATCGAATAGAAACAAGAAAATATGTTCCCTTTATCAGTGGGAATCATTCTGCAAATCTTAAATGTCATTTTTGGACAAGTATTATAATTATTGTATCACCAGTTGTTTTGGTGACCTCTACAATGTGTTTCTTTACCATGGTTTGCTCCTATAATTGGTGAGAAGGTAGACTTCTGTATTTAGATCTTCCCTGCCTACATAAAATAAAATTAGGACATTGCAGCCAAAACCAATCTAACCCATAAAACTTCATTTCAAACAAAACAAGGAATAAATATTAACAATCCTCCACTCTGAGAAGCTTCAGACTTATAACGAGCCTAAGAGTAGCAGCTCGACACATGTACGTTTTACGACAGGTAGCCAACTCAGCTCTTCAGGTCTGTCAAGCTGCCAGTGTTTTTCCTTGGCATGACTTCAAGGGCCCTATGTGTCCAACCCAAGGCAGCCCCCTTCAGGATACATGAGCCAAGCTCACTGCACGCAAACCAAGCTGGGTCTTGGAATCAGTTTACATGGGCATGTTGTCAGAGAAGGATGTTTATGTGTGTGAGAGTCTTAAAGGGCTGAATAGAAAGATCAGAAGCAAGGTTAAGCAGAATGGGGCTGGAAAGAATTCCACATGTCCTTAGAGGACAGGCAGAGGATAAAAGGAGGTACAGTAGGGAGGCAAAAACAGAAGTGCATTCTTCACAGTCTGGCTGGCAAGCCCTGCAACAGTGCCATTCTTCAAACAAAACCTCTCTTGGCCTCAGATCCTCCACTGGTCATGCCAGCTCTATTGATTTACACAAAACCTTCAAGACTTTGATCAGCTACCAAAAAGCAAACATTTTAAGCAATGCCCCAAAGAAGCTTGTTTAAAAAACAGTTGACGTGGAAGTTTAAAACAGTCCATTAGTAACCTCACGTAGAAATATGTATACATACATGCCCATGCGTGCATGCTTCTTTGCATGTGAACATTTCGTTAGTCTACTAACAATGCTGCGTACTTATTACACAAACTCCAAGTCCAAGGAAACGTCATGTACCAAGGTGAAGTCAAAAATGTAAAATGAAACTCTCCTCTTACTGAATCTCACACTCACCCCTACTCAAAGGGGGAAAAGGAAATCATACTCTCCCCACCCATCAGACACCAAAAGCATCATTTATAGTTGTGTTTATTCAGACCACAAATCCTTTGACAGAGCAGAATTGTAGGAGATGAATTAATCCCCTCATTTTAGAGGCCTCAAAACATCAAAATGATCACTTCCAACTTTTTCCTTCTTTTTGAATGTTCAAATGCTTGTCAATCTGATAAATACCCGGTACATTATAGCAATCAAATGGTCGCTAAAATAATACCTCAATACACTTATGAAACGGCAGCTCCATGCTCCCTCAGATCTCACCTAAGCTGAGGCACTGACTCAGGGAGCTCACGTTAAAAAGAATCTGGAAAGATTTCTAAATATGAAATAGGCAGCCAGGAGGTTTAATGGTGTGGCTCCTGCACTTTAAAGAAATTACTAAATAATATTTGTCTGCCTTGAGTCATCTGGACTCTATTTCTGGACATGGTGAGTGTGAAGGGCTCCGTTTTGTAAAAAGTATGCTCTTCATCCATTCTAATAGAGTAGTAGCATTCTAGTTTAAAAAAAAAAAAATGGACTCAATAGTCCAGAGATGAGTTTTCCCTTCACAGCATTATTATGCTTATACCAGCTTATGGAAAGGAACAGTAATGACCAAAGGTGACCTCCTTCTAGTTGCAGAGTGAGACGGAAGAGCAAAATCCCAGTGACACAGACACCCTTGCCTGGGGGGACAGAGTGAGTGGTCCCAGAATTTCAGTTCTGTAGTCCTCAAAAGAAGTCCAAACACCGTTCTACCTCAATTACTTCCAGCCTTATGCTCTCATTGATCCCAAGCCCAGTGCGTTCTGCACTGAAGTTCAAGATTCAAGGGGAGCTAAGAAATTTGAAAACACCTACTATCTCTAGGCTATAAATGACATAGGTCTTTTCTGGCTCTTTACTGAATAAAATGCTTCTAGAATTAGTCAAACCTTCTTTTAAACCCACATGGAAGAGAAGTAGCCTCCAGATGAACAGCATTAAAGATTCAACCATGGTCACAAACGGCGTTTTGATTGAATATTGGGTAGTTCATCTACCAGTGTGAGCTTGCCTATTTCTGCCTAAGCATGTACATTATCCACCAAAAATTAAGTCATTATCGTTGAGGTATGCGTATGCTATTTGCAAAGAACTTGGTCATATTTTTTTAAAAAGTATTTCACAAGAATGGTTGTAAACAAATCTACTTATCCAGCTATACCTTTGAATAAAAAAAAACTCCTTTTATTGTGAAAAAAATAAAAAATAAAAGATTCAACCATGGTATCCTTTTTTTGGTTCAAATTCTCCTAACCCGATTTGACAACAAGCCTCTCCATTCCTTTTCTTCCTCCCAACTCAGTAACCCTCCTCAGTACCTTCGCACACTGTCACCCAAGCTTAGGAGAAAGTTTGAATGCACGACGCCCCCCCCTCAACTTCCTTTTAGCATTTACAAAGCCTTCCCCACTGAATTTCAATGAAGTATTGAGTGTCTCTGTTTAATTAGCTACTTATGGGGGCCCTCCTAAACATGGCTGGACGGAGTGAGTCACTGATAAGGGCGGGGTGGTTGTGGATGCCCTGTCTGGGGTCAGGCAAGCCTGGGTGTACCATGCCACTCAGCCTCCACCAGCCAGGTGGCTCTGGGCAACCGCTGCGTGTGTCCGAGCTCGGGTGTTCCTGTCCACAAGGTGTGAAGGTGGTTGTTCCCAGAACTGCAACAGATTAATGAAACATTATGGGGTGAAAGAGTCTAGCACATTTCCCTTCTCACGAGAGTGCAACAGAGAAACTTTGATGCTCAAAAATTGCCTCAAATCAGTGAGCAAGCCCGAGAGGAGAGGTCATACACAGAGCTGTTGAGTGACGTTGCTGGGTTTGAATCTCAGCCTCATCACAATCTGGAGGACCCCAATCCCTCAGTTTCCTCATCTCCCTCATGTCTAAAACGAACTTCCTAATAGTCCCTACCTCAGCAAGTTGTTGAGAGAGTGGAGTGGCGGAGTGCTGCGAAGGGGCTTAGCCAAGCCCCACCACCCGGGTCAGGTAAGGGAAGCCGACTAGACGCAGGACCTGGAGCCCAGCTGGGTGCTGGGTAGCTACTGCCTGATGAAACGCTGTTGGGCAGGAGCAGCAGCACTGTCAGCCTCAGGTCCCAAGAGTCACGCGTGTCTGTCACGGCCAAGTCCCTCACAGTGAAGATGAAGGTCTGCTCATGAGCACAGGGTGACTCACAAAACATTAAATGGATTTCTTTGCTGGAGAGTCACTCATGACACTTGTTCTTCACAATAGATATTGATTATCTTTTTTTTTTTTGGAGACAGAGTCTCAAGCTGTCACCCTGGGTAGAGTGCCACGGTGTCACAGCTCACAGCAACCTTAAACTCTTGGGCTTAAGTGATTTCCTTGCCTCAGCATCCAGAGTAGCTGGGACTACAGGTGCCACCCACAACACCCAGCTATTTTGTTGTAGTTGTTGCAGTTGTCACTGTTGTTTTAGCTGGCCCAGGCCGGGTTCAAACCCACCAGCCTCGGTGCATGTGGCTGGCGTCCTACCCACTGAGCCATGGGCGCTGCCATTTAAAATAATCTTAAATGAGAATACAATTCATCCTTATATTTTTAATAAGTACCTCGGAGCCCAATACTGACTATAGCTGAGGCCACCAAGGTCTGGACACCCCTGGAGCTATGCCCAGGGAGCAAGTCCAGCTGATTGGTTCCCACCTCTGCTGTCTTCAGCCTCAATGGCCACAACATGGCTGACGCCTAGGCCCAAATTCTTGCAACTTTATCATAACTCTAACAATTAATTTTATTGTAATGCCACACGTGACACTGAAAAACACGCAAATTTTGAAGTTTTAAAGCTGTCTCCAAAATGGTCACAGTGAGTTTATCTCTAATCCCGTTTCCGACCTGCATCAACAGCTGTGACCGTAGACAAGTCCTTCCATCTCTCTCAGAATGACTTTTCTCCCACCAAAAGTGAAGAGGTAGAACTTTAGACCTGAGTTCTAAAATGTTCTTGTGCACAATTCCATTCTCCCTGCCCCCAGCAACCAACAAGGCAGGCAGGCAGGCGGCTGTGGTTTGGATTTGCCGCCGCTGGTTCCTGCTTAGCCTTGCGAAGGCAGTACAGCGAGGCGCACCTCCAAGGCATGGCGGGGGGGGGGGGGGTTCCAGACTGTCACAGTAAAGCCCGTCACACACATTTCTTTGGTTTAGGGTGCCTATAAAAGTTAAGTTTATGCTCTACTGTAGTCTACTAAGTGTGCAAAGCATTATGTCTAAAAATACAAGGTAACGTCTAAAAACACAAGGTAACGTCTAAAAACACAAGGTAATATTTTAATTTAAAAATGCTTGGTTGCTGAATTTGTAAAAAACACAATAGCTGCAAAGTGAAGCTCAGGACAGCAAGTCACATGTGGGCGCGTGGTGGGCACACGGTGCTCAATCCTCTGGGGCTGGAGGCCGAGTTCCCTTTCTGCTGTCCCCACCTCCAGGGGAGCTAGGGACTGTGGGCGGGAAGGGCGGCGGGGTGAGGAAAGCCAGTGCAGAGGGCAGGGCACGTGCAGCTGGGCCACATGCCCCATGAGGTTGGTGTGAGAATGAAATAAATTAATAGACAAAGGGGCAGAGCTGTGTCTGCGGCAGAGTGAGCCCTCCTTAAGTTTTAGCTATTATTACTGGGACGTACCAGAGGCCCTCACTATGTGCTTTCTCTGCTGAAATGACCAGCAGCCATGATCCAGGCCCTTGACCCGTGTCATGCATTTAATTCTCCCAACAACCCTAAGAAGAAGAAATTATCCCATTGTATGCAATAAATGAGAAAACAGACTCAGGGGACGTAATAAGAGATTGAGGAGGCAGAATAAACCGACATTCAATGCTAAAATGCAGTGTCATCTACGAATAACAAAACACATTAGAGGCTATTTTCTACATAACAAAAAATATACTGTTTATTATGTAGAAAATAATTTATATATACATTAGGTAGAATCAAGTGTTTTATTTTCATTTTCACTCTAAGACTGGGCATCACCCCAGGGAGTCGTGAATAACGTTTATTTACTTATTTTTCTGTGAACTTGGAAGTCTCCAAGAATATCTTCATGAATCTCCCAGGAATAGGAATCTAAGGTAATTAAGTCTCAGATTTATCTCATAGTCCAGTCAAGATGATCAAAGTTCTTGGATTAAAGTAACAGAAACACCAAACTTTTTTAAACAAAAAAGAGGGATTTGTTATAAGAAAATAGAGTCAGAGAACCCCAGGTAGGGAAAGCAGTCAGGTCTTGGGGGACCAGACCGGGACCCGGAAAGCTGGCAGGAAGGCAGCAGCCGCCTCTGTGGGCTCGGCCTCCCCTTCAGGATCAGCAGCCTGCGGCCCTGCCTCTCCTTCATCCTTCTGTGCTGATCAACTTGCTCTGCTCCTTCAGCCACACCACCACCCACAGCTGCTTAGAGCAGTCACAAAACTGACCCAGGCTCAGACTGACACCTCTTTGTCTCATCAGTCCCAATTCAAAAGTAGTGATGTAGAATAGGAATGCCAAGATACACAGACACACACACACACACACACACACACACACACACGATAAACCTAGACAGTATCATGAGTCTCTAGCAAAATGTATTGCTGCTACTCCGTCCCATCTCTACCCATTCTTCTGCCAGAATACTCAGAAAATTCTTAGCCTACTTGAAGGAGAGTCTGGTTCTCAAGCATGCACGGTGCAAAGAGAAATGGGGGAAATATATTCTAGAACTGGACACATTTGAGCTGCCAGAAAATTGCCTAGAAGCAGCAGCTGAGCAGGGGCCGGGAGGGGGGCCTTGATGTGGTGCTTAATCAGATGGCGACAAGGGAGGGGCCCTGCCAGCTATCAAGCCAACCGTCCGCCCGGAGCCCCGGGAATAGGGCACAGTCTGCTGTGGGATCCTCTCACAATGGCCTGGCAGAAATGGATGGTCCACGCAGGGAAGGATCAATTGTAAAAAGCGGAATTAGTCATTCTAAATCATGCAGCTGTGGTCGAAGGGAGCTCTTCTAAAAATCATTAAACAATCATGTATTCCTATTGATTTATTCAAAATACCTTGAGGGAAAGCAGATTAAACACAAGGTAAAAGTAAGCTAATGCAGATTAAATGGATGAAGGATGGGCCAAGAGTTCCCTAGGTAGTTTTTGTACTAATGAGAGGAAAATTATATGTACACTATTACCAGGATAAAAGGGTCTATTAGAGGTCTTTTGCTTGACATATTTATGTATTTCAAATACTAAGTAGCATAGTGAATTAGGTTTACTCTGGACATTTGTTATTTTTATTGCATCTCCAAAGTGATAAACAGAGTTCTCCGTGGAGGCCAGCATGCTGCCTGACTGTGGGAAGCCCTGCCTGAACAGACAAATCCTGATGCCAGGGCTGTTCCCTGGATGTCATTTATTAACCAGCCCACTGTATTTGCCTGCAAAAACCAAGCCTTTAAAATCCAAGAGAAACAAGCATCATCCAGAAGTAGAAATAAGCTACAGTATTCACGGCGTCCGTTCCCTGGCCATATTTAAAGGTGTCCTTTCTCCCTCCAGTGGGATCCATCCCAATACCTTGTCACATAAGGAAACCAGAAATGTGAGCCATATATTACACATTATGCTCACGTATCTGGCAAATACAGCAGGTGCCATGATCCTCAGAGAAAGGGACAGAAGCAGAGAAATCATAACTGGGAGCCCGAGGACAGGAAATTAGGGAGGATTCAAACGAAGACCTCAGACTTTTCTCTCCCTGGTTTCTGCTGCGCTATTAACCAGCGAAATTCGTATTCATGGGCCACATTTTACAAAGGGTATTACTCAATATCTTGGATATTTAAAACACAAACTCATGGTTCTTCCCAAGTCAGTTCCACCCTCCTTACCCTCCCTCCCTTTACCATCCCCACTTCAGTCCATTAGAAAATCACATCATTCCCCACACCCCTCTAGACCAAGCAGAAAATTCTAGCTGATATTCTTGCTCCCACTCTTTACTCCCTCACAGTCATTCTGCACCCCATTGCCACTTTAACCTTTCTAAAATCTTGCTTTCGTCATATTACTCCTCCCTATTCATTAAAAAAAAAAAAAAAGGTGGAGAGGTAAGGTGGCAGGTATCCGTGTTTCTCTCTGACCTGCTCTGGAACTGCACCATCGGAGGGTGATGTGATATTTCGTTTGGTTTGAAGACAGATCCCTTGTAAAGGAAACATTTCTGGTTGGCAGAGCCTGTGATAGCCTCAGTTGTGAGTGAGAGGATCAAAGGATTTGTCAGAAAGGTGGTGTGGTTGGAGCAGAAGCTGAAAGCTCAGGATGCGGGAGGAAAGGAAGAGTGAGCAGGGGCACTCAAGCTGCAGGCAATTCGGCAGGACCTAGTGCTCACGAGGACTCATGCAACGTGGGCAACAGCTTTGGCAAGATTCAGCTACAAGCAACAGAAACACTCACCTCCCTGCACTCCCCAGGAATGAGTTAACCTGGAACCATAAAGACACACAGGCAGTTCGCAGCTCTGCAGAAGTCCAGGCTCTCCCCTGACGTTTTAATCAGAAATCTGCACGGGAAGGATCCGTCCAAGTGTGTTATTAGAAAGTCTACAGTTGATGCACAACCAGGTTGAAAACGTCCATGTGCTACACTAGATTCCTTCTACTGGCCGTCTGTACATGGAAGGATTGCACTACTATTTGATGAACTCACAGTTATAGTTTCAGCTACATCACAGACCTCCTACTAGACTCTCTCTCTACCCCCCAATCGGCTCTTCTTAGGACACAACAGATAACTTAATCTTATGTCTGTGCACAATCCAGTCAGAAAACTAATACAGTAATCTCTTCTTGCCATAGGGATAAACTTTGTCACATTTCTTGTCACCTAATTATGTTCTTTACATGTTCTATGCGTTCGAACTAAACAATGATGTCTACGATCTGAACCGCTGATGGCACGTTGCATTTTCATAGTACTTAAATTCTACAGATAATTCATTCAGTCAACACTTCAGTCTAGAGGAGAAGCAAGAGCTTATTATGACACCTAATCTGCTGGTAGAGAAACCAAGATTCAGTGAGGCCAAAAGGCAGCTCAAAGGCACAAGGAGGCTGTGACAGACCAGAGCTCTTGCTTCAGAATAATCATCTGATGCTCTTTTGCATCACAGAATTGTCACTGTTTAAAAAGATGGACATGAGTCTGGAGGAAAAGACCTTAATCTAAACAATGATAAATATTTTTAAATATCATCAAAAAATGTAAACAAGGCCCGAGGTGGGGGCTCACGCCTGTGATCCCAGCACTCTGGGAGGCCGAGGTGGGTGGATGGCTTGAGCTCAGGCGTTCAAAACCAGCCTGAGAAAGAGTGAGACTGTGAGACCCTGTTTCTAGCAAAACTAGAAAAACTAGCCAGGCGTTGTGGTGGGCACCTGTAGTACCAGCTACTAGGGAGGCTGAGCCAAGAGTACCATAAGCCCAAGAGTTTGAGGTTGCTGTGAGCTATGATGCTGTGGCATTCTACCCAGGGTGATGGAATGACTCTATCTCAAAAAGAAAAAAAAAAGTAAACAAGTGTTTGTTACAGATCAATTACGGTAGGATTTGCCCCCCAATATAACATTTCGGTAAAGAACTGAAAAGAGTTCTTCATGCATATATGTACAAAGAACTGGTGGTGCCATCTCTTCACTCCTCTCCGTCTCTGTCCCAGGCTTTGCAGATCTCACCAGCAGCCCCCCACATACACACACACACACACATACACACGTACACGCACAATGGCCATGATACTATCTAAAATAATCTTGGATAAATCCAAATAGTAGAAGTGAAGCTCTGAGAAATGTCTGTTTGTTTGAAACTGCTTAAATGCCACGGAACTCACAGACAGCAGAAATATTGTCACCATACCCATCATCAATGCTGCAAAACATAAATTAGATTCACTCTGGTCTGCTTCAGGTAATGTTCTATTCCCCAAAATCACCAAATAGGAATCTGGGCTTCATTTTAATCAAAAAGATAAAAAGTATGGCTTCCTCTCTCATTTTTCAACTGGGAAAGAACTTTCAAATGGTCCAAGTTATGAAGCAGCATCAGAGAACTTCTTAGCTCAGTAAGCCCTACCCAACTGATAGAGTCTTTTGTCATCTTTATTTATTTATTTATTTATTTTGGTGGAGGCAGAGAGCGATGTTACTATGGTCATGTAGTTCCAAGACAGGGAAGGTCTTTCTGCCTACTGAAACTGAGTTCTATTCACAACTGTGCTTTTCCAGAGCTTGGCTAATCCCATTTTCTTGGACTCTGTTAGAGTTATAAAATAAACACTTTCAAGATTGTTTTCTTAAAAGCCAGTCCAACATAAAATAAAATGAAAAGAACTTTTCTGAGTCTTCAGTTCAACGTGGATGCATTTAACTAGGAACATACCTTTTTCTTCCTCTCTTTGAACTTTCTCAGACTGATTTTTGTTTTTCAAAGTCTCAACACTGGCTCATTCCACCCGAGACTTCTGTTTGATGGCTGGCTCCATCCTAAACTCTGGGACAACATTTAGATGTCAGTTATTTATTTAAGATCTCAATTCAGACAAATACTGAGACAGGTGTTTAGGAACTTGAGCAATAGTTGAGTAATTATAAAGCTGAAACCCTAGGCTGCGACCTAGCCAGCAGCTTGGAGCAGGTAAGGTATTCTCATCCCTTATTGAAGCTCAGGCTCCTGAGGTACAGAAGAATTAAGTCACTTGTTAATGTATTCACGATTATTTAGTTAAAAAGAGGGGAGAAGAGAAAGCAAAGTAGGAGAAGTGGATCCTACATTGCCTACTTTTGAAAGATGTACTGCTTACTTCTGCTACATATGGACCAACTAGCTACCACTCAGTCCTAAGATCATAGCAAAGTGGTTACCAACTCAGAGTCCAATTCAGTCATACAGGCCTACATTTGAACCCCATTTCTTCCATCTACTGGGCATTTGAATAAGCAATTTACTTTATAGAAGGAGAAAAATATACAGCAGGTATCTCACAGAGATAGTATGAAAATCAAATAAGATGTCATACATAAAGTTTTTATCCCACACTCTAACCCATGGCAAATGCTTTAAAGCGTTAGCTATTGTTACAAATCAATAAATAGAATCGACCTACCAAGAATTCCTTGGCAGTGAGATTTGAAAGTTTTTGATAATTCCAAGACAAGAAAAACTTCCTCCGAACAGGCAAAAAAGAAAAGGAAAAAAGAGCAGATTTTTGTAGACAATAAGTTAGCATGAGCCCCAATAAAATGGACCTGGCTGTGGTCCTGGCATAAGAGCCAAGAAGGTTGTGCTTAATTTAATGAGTGATGTGAGCATGGGTGAATTTAATAGGAGACTAATGAGGTTTATTTGCAGAGACCCTCAATGGCATGGGATTCTCCCAAAGCCGTGCCAGGTGCCCCAGCGCAATGTTCAAAAAGTGCTTTGAATCTTTCTCTTAAAGAGCACCTACTGAATTACATAAGCATCAGACCCCCAAAACTTGAATTTGCTTCTGCAAATAGTAGTGTTTGTAACTCCTTGAAATCTAAACAAAGCCAAGGCTGATATAATTGTGGGAAGATGTCTTCTTCACTTGGTTTCTCTGTTTTTCAGGGACCTTAACAACAGCCCTTGGGTCTGGGAGAAAAGGGTCAGGCTACTGTTTTATGCTACCAGAAACAAGATGTTTCCTTCCAGGAATATTAAAACCCATAGACTGGGCACAAGTCCAGGGAACCCTTTTGAGTTCTGGATCAGATGACTCAAAAAAATGATCTAAAGAAGACAAATATCAAAATCTACCAAGAGAATTGGAAGACATGCCATTGGTTCACTTTGTAGCTCCCACTGAGAAACTGAAATGGAGCCTGGCCAAGAGAGACACTCCTTCTGCGTGCAAAGTAGTTTCAGGCTTCTCAGGAGAAAGCACCACTGGGCCACAGGATACTCAAGCCTTGTCCAGGTGGGACCACACCCAGCCTCTTGGCTCACCCATAAGTTCCCTACTCTCAGTGACCTCCTCCCCGACACCATGGCATCATCATCCTTTTCCAATAAAGGACATGGTGGGTAGTGGGGAAGAACTAAAAATTTATTGAATTTTCCTGATTTCTGCAACGTATGATGGCAGCACATGACATACAGCCCCCCAAACTTGAATTTGCCTCTGCAATTGTAGTGCTTCATTTATAATCATAACATTGTGCAGTACCGCTTCTCACAGGTGACGAAACTGAGTCTGGGGAGGGGGAAAGATGTCAGACTAGAAGCAGCCCAAGAAAAGATGCAGGTGGATTCCCTCCTAGACAAGGGCCTTCTTGAAAAGAGCTTTGCAAACCAGTGGCAAAGTGACAGGGGACCTTCAGAGTGAAGGAGAGAATAGTGGGGTGGTCTATGTGGCAAGATTGGAAGCTGCCTGGGGGAGGTATACACACATGGGGAAGGGCAGGAGGACAAAGCCATGGGGTGCCACGCTCCACCTGCAGGCACTGCAGCCCAAGCCCTGAGGTGCCACAGCACCGTCACAGACCTCCAGACTGATCAAGGAGCTGCTTAGAGTCCAGGCAGTGACACTGCACAAGAGAATAGGCACAGCAGAATCTGAGGACTTGAGTTCCCAGATCACCGCACCTGATGTCCTTCTGAGAGCTCAAATACAGAGCACCAGGTCTACACAGGGCTCAGCTTTGCTGTGGCTGCCTGCACGTCCCCCTCGTCCAAGAGGAAGCAGGAAAAGTGGACGCTCTCTGACTCTTTGATGGGGAGCTGAGCTCCCTTCCACCCACAGGGGATCTGAACAGAAAGGTGCCACAGATGCCCCCTGAGAAGCCCTGCAGTGGCTGCCTACACAGGACCTGGGCAAGAGGAGAGTCTTGGCTGCCCAGCAGTTTGGTCCCACAGCCTCACCTCTGCAACCCCCAAGCTGCTACCCAGCCAGCAGTTTTGTGTTATTACTGGGCCCTGCCCCAAGGCTCCAGTGCTGCTCCCAGCCTGTGGTCCTGGCTCTTTGATCCCCTGCTACCACAGGACTCCACCACCCCACCCCATTCCTGAGGCCCCAGCTTCTCCACCAGGCCCTACAGCTCCACTCCTGAGAAAATTCAGAGCCTTAAATGACTATATCAGAAAGATCACAGATTAACAACCCAAGGTCATATCTCAAGGACTAGAAAGAGAAGAGCAAACTAAACCCAAAGCCAGCAGAGGAAAAGAAATAACAAAGATCAGAGTGCAACTAATAAAAAGGAAACAAACAAACAACCAAAAAAATACAAAATATCTAGAAGGAAAAAGTTGGTTCTTGGGAAACATCAACAAAATCGATAGACCACTAGCCAAATTAACCAGAAACAGAAGAGAAAAAAACTAGAATATGCTCAATCAGAAATGAAAAAGTAGACATCACAATTAATACAACAAAAATACAAAATATTTATCCATGAATACTACCAAAACCTCTAAGCCAGTGGTTCTCAAACTTCCTAATGCCACAAACCTTTAATACAGTCCAATGGGGCTGTGACCCATAGGTTGAGAACTGCTGCTCTATGCAAACACACTAGAAAATGTAGAGGAAATGGATAAGTTCCTAGAAACTCATGACTTCCCAAGCCTGAATCAGGAAGAAACAGAAATCCTTGGTAGACCAATAAGGACCTGAGATTGAAGCGGTAATAACAAAGCCCCAGGGGGGGGAGGAGCCAAGATGGCGGTCCGTAGCCATCTTTCTGCAGGAGCTCCCATCCAGAAGGAGAGTTAAAGGACAGAAATTTAGCAAAAAAGCCAACGTTTTGGAACTGAGCCAAAAGAGAAGGTCGAAGAATGCACATCAACCCGGCTAGAGCGACCTAAGACCCCAAGGATAAGGATACAAATAAAAGGTACAGGGCACATCACCAAGCAGAAGGGAGTCCCCTCCCCCATGAGAGCGACTTGCAGTATACTCCATACCTCCATACAAACAAGTGAGCAGAGTTCAGATGTCCTCCCACTCTACCCCACAGGAGAGACACTCTAAAAACCGACCTCCTTCCCCTACTAGGGTGCCATGGCACTCTCCTGCCAGGCATAAAACTCTATAAAAACTGTATATATTCTCTACCTGCAAGTTGGAACTCCCAACACTCCCCTCCACTCTCACCCTGAGGTCTGGAGGTCTGTCAGCCACGGAGTCCAGATTCTTAGACACTTTCTCGAGGGGTGTGGACAGGATGTGGGGTGTTGCTTATCTGTGCTGTTTTCCCAGCTCGGAAGCGGTGAGAGGAAAGTGAGCTGAGAGGTGGCTGAAGTGGAGAGGTGGTCCCCTGAGGCACCAAGCGGCAGCACTGAGAAAGCCTTGCTAAATATTGGCCACACTTGGCCCTCAGGGGATGACAGCTGAGAAAAAGGGCTGAATCTCACAGACTGAGTCAGGACTATTAGCAGCCCAGTGTCTCTTCCACAGGGCAGAAATTCTGCGAACTTGTTCTGTTCTATCAGCTTTTTCATCTACTTTACATCAATCAGGGACAGGG
>CAUYRH010045387.1:0-14274 GCA_963574655.1 Perodicticus potto
GTTTTCACATAGTAAATGAGAAAATCTCATGAATGTTATGTCAATCAGGTTGATAAAAATATCTCAGATTGTATGTGAAACCCGCACACTGTACCCCATGATTGAATTATTGTACACAGCTATGATTCAATAAAAACAAAAAACAAAAAACAAAAAAAACAGAGATTTGCACTCTGCTCATTTGTTTGTAGAAAGCTCACTGTGAGCCGTTTTCATGGGGGGGGGGAACTCTCATCCGCTTGGCGATGGGTTTGGTACCTATAATTTGTTTCCTTGAGGTCACAGCTCACACAGCTTGACCCCTTGACAGGGGTGATGTGCACTCCTCAATCGTCTCTCCTAGCTCAGCTCCAAACCACCAGCTTTCTTGAGAAACTTCTGTCCTTATCTCTCCTTCCGGACAGGAGCCTCTCTGGAAAGCTGGCTCCAGTCAGTCATCCCCCTCCCCACCCCGTACTCACTATGTTAAATTTTCATATGCCCCCCAAACCACACCTTTCTTTGTTTATTGTCTCTTTACCCACAGCTCTCCTAAGACTTTTGTCATCCACAGGCAATTACTCATTTTGATTCTTCTAAAAAGTGGTATTTTAACTGGCTCCCATCCAAAGTTTATTTCTCCAAGGAAAGTCATGGAAAGGACTGACACATTCTCTCAAATACAGGTTTCTGATAACTCTGGAGATTATATACCGTTGGACTAAACCAAAACAAACTTCCAGGATTGCAATTCAACTTGAATATTGCTAACTCAACCTCAAACTAAAAATTAACTACATGAAACTCAACTAATTTTTTTATGACTTTTTGTTTAAAACATTGATAATTCTTTTTGTTTTCTAGAAGTCACAAAAACTTTTTTCTTTCAAGTTATTTATAACTTGTAACAAAGTATATATTTGTACTCAAAATTCAAAGCATTTATTTTTCTCTCTACTTGATTTCTCCAGAATTTGAAAACTATTTGTGAGTATTCTTAATTTATGGCAATATATTTATTTGCATTAAGGAATGAAGGTTGATTTTATAAGCCTGATAAAAAATATACTGGAGGGAGGCGCCCCTGGCTCAGTGAGTAGAGTGCTGGCCCCATATACTAAGGGTGGTGGGTTCAAAACCAGCCCAGGTCAAACTGCAACAAAAAAATAGCCTGTAGTCCCAGCTGCTCTGGAGGCTGAGGCAAGAGAATCACCTAAGCTCAGGAGTTGGAGGTTGCTGTCAGCTGTGATGTATCGAGGGTGACAAAGTGAGACTCTGTCTCAAAATAAATAAATAAAAATAAATAAATAAATAAAAATATACTGGAGAAACTGGCCAGATACCTCATCAGTAACATTTTCTGATCTGTGATAAAGAAAGATTATATCTTTCTGACAGGTCCCAGAACCCCAAGTTAGTCTGCCATCCCAAGAAATGCGGGACTTACCCAATTCATATAGGTATCTTAAGGCACAGATATATTCTAGGCTTGACTTGAGAGGCTTTCAAACCTAACCTGAACTACCTCATGAACAAGTTTCAGCAAAGCAAATTTAAAGAAAAGCCTAGATGGGTAACAATTATTCTTATTGCACTTCATGCAAATAATCAAGACATGTATTAAAATATAATGAGAGTAAAGGGTTTTTTACAAGTAAATTGGTCTTACTATGATTTGTCTTTAATAAAAATGGAGAGAGAACAAAAATATAGTTTAGAAAAAAAGAAACTATAATCTACCCATTACTAATTTCTTTCCTTGTTCACAGTTTCTAATTTTTTATCATTTGCCTACAGTTTGGACTTAATACTGAATTCTTTCCTGGCTCTAAGTCTCCAGATAAAGTTTTAAACTTTTGTCTGGGTGTGGGGGCTCACACCTGTAATCCTAGGTGAACTGTCTGAGCTCATGAGTTCAAGACTAGCTGGAGCAAGAGTGAGAAACAGCTGGGTGTTATGGCGGGCACCTGAAGTCCCACCTAATTGGGGGGCTTGAACCCAAGAGTTTGAGGTTGCTGTGATCTATGTCACCAGAGCACTCTACCAAGGGCAATAGTGTAAGTCTCTTTCTCAAAAAAAAAAAAAAAAAAAGAAGTTTTAAAGTTTTTTTTTTTTTTTGATACAGAGCCTCAAGCTGTCACCCTGGATAGAATGCTGTGGCATCACAGCTCACAGCAACCTCCAACTCCTGGGCTCAAGCGAGTCTCTTGCCTCTGCCTCCCAAGTAGCTGGGACTACAGGCGCCCGCCACAATGCCTGGCCATTTTTAGGTTGCACCTGTCATTGTTGTTTGGCGGGCCCGGGCTGGATCCGAACCCGCCAACTCAGGTGTACATGGCTGGCGCCTTTGCCCGTTGAGCCACAGGCGCCGAGCCAAAAGAAGTGTTTTTTAATAATTAAAAAAAAAAAAAGAAAAGAAAGAAGTGTTTCAGCAGCTAAGTCTCTTTCCCCCCAAAGCCTGATGGTTTTAGTCTATATTACACCAAGGTGTATCCTGTGTGTCCTGTCCATTCCTCTTGTTCAGAGCAGAGAAGCAATGGTCTTGCAGCAGCATTCATCCACAAGGGAAACAGGACAAACCAGCCCTAGAGAGAGAACACTATAAAGTGGCATTTAAAAGAAATTCCAGGAAACAGGTATCCATCATATTGAGCAAAGAGCTATAACACAGGGCCAAGACTGGGGTCCACAATGACCACAGGGTGTGAAGGGAAGAAGATACCAGGAAGCTGCTATTCCAGTATCAGTCACAAAGACAGTCTTTTCACCATAAAGAATGTTACATTTATGTATGCATGTGTGCACACACACACACAAAATGAATCAGAACTTACTTTATGCTTTCTATAGCAGGACTATATAACTAGAAAGTCCAGGGAGAGGTGACAAGATGGAAAAGAAAGATTCCAAGGTTCCACTTAAGCCTACATCCGAGCTGTGGGCAAGGAGAAGCTGGAATGAAATCAATCTTCACGTTTTTTTGGTTGTAGCTGTCATTGTTGTTTGGCAGGTCCAGGCTGGATTCGAACCTACCAGCTCAGGTGTGGCTGGCGCCTTAGCCACTTGAGCCAGAGGCACCAAGCCTCAATCTTCACATTTTAACACAACTCTTCCTTGGTTTTCTGCTATCTAGATATCAGGCATATTGGACAAGGACAGGCAGTGTTCTCATTAACAAGAAAGTGTTTCTGCAAGTCTGCTGTATACCTACGTTCTTGAAAACCATGGATACACTGTAAATGCAGACAACTCCTCACTCTCAATCTTTTCCTTGTTTTTGACATGACTACGACCACCAAAAGTCATACTGAAGGAAAATGACCATGGGAAATTATTATTACAAGGTCTATTCTGCATCCTTGCTATAGGGACTCATTATAAATAGTTTACCGTCACTGGAGGAATTTAAGAGTTCCATAAGGCACGAAAAGTCAAGAAAGTTTTATTCATAAATAAAAGAACTATTGAAATGAACACTCTATACTGCCTGGATGATTTATTATGGTTGTGTTTACTGTCCAAATGGGAAGATAATCCAATTTTACCTTAAGAGTCATTATATGGCTGAGCCTAAGAGAAGTACTTCAGATGAGAGGTGGTATTTCTGTTTTTTCCCTTTCAAACAAATTATTTCTGTATTTAGGACATCACCCAGGCAATTCCGTTAATGGCTTGTAGTACTCTTGAGCAATTAAAAAAATTTATAAGGTGAAAGAAGTAGGGACAAATGCCAAATTCAGAATGATCCACAGAACACTGAAAAACCTCCAGAGAACACTGATGTCTCAGATAGAAAGCAAAATAATTACTTTTGCTCAAGAAAACATAAATGAGCAGTGAGTGTGCATTACCGCAAGAACATGATTACCCAGGAGAAGCAACCTGCTAAACAGTCTCCATCTCCAAACCAGCTTCCCAACAGGAGATGTGAACAGAAAAGGTACCTCCTGACGAGATGGAAAAATACTCCTTGGCAAAATGTGTCAAGCGGCAGTCTTCTCCCTTATTCCCCTACAACACATTTAGATCAATCATGAAGACCCTGTTGGTAAGACGTTCTTGGAAATGGCACACACCTGAGCGCAGATGAGCCCAGGCCTATGCGTACAGTCCCTGGAATTCCTGGGCTTACATACCATCCAGACCATTGTGATGACTGTAGTTTCTTTTTCCCAGAATGCTCAGAGATGTGTGATTCGGCGTGGTTAGCATCCGCTTGGTACTTGGGGTTTGCAGGCTTGGTGCAGATCGAATTACATTAGGTTTCTTCGCAGGATGGATCTCTGACAGGGAAGAAAGGTTTCTCAACTCAGAACATGACATTATAAATCCCTGTGTGCGCTTACATTGGCTAATAAGAACACATCTTATTTCTTAATGAGCTGAGAGTCAGTTCCTTATGAGCCAGCTACTGACATGCATAATGAATCAGCTCCAAGTGTTGTTGTTGCCATGGCTTTGCTTATCAAGTAAGCTGGTTCCTCCCCTGCTGGCTGGAGCTCTGAGCCCCAGGTTGTAAATATAAGTAAAAAAAAAAAAGCCACTTCAGAAGGTCACTTATAACATGAGATTTATTAAGGGAATAAGGCATCTGACTCTTCAAGATGTTAGAAATCAAAAGGTTATCTGGAGAGGTAGCCTCAGGAAAAAAACACCTCTGTGCTCTGTCAAACCAGACAGTATGTCTGGTCTTTGAGCTTTCTGTAAAAACAGGATTCCTTCTCTGGCTCCGTGAATAGGATATGGGACTAGGGTCAATTACTCGCAGCCTAGAACATTTTGATGTAGATTAAATCTGAAACCCAAGTCCAAATACAATAGTCACGAGACAGAAGAAACACTTTGAGCAAGGATGTATCACAAAAACTACACCGTGTCTATAATATATGCAAGTTGAAGTGAAGTATACTGTTGTCAGCTACCTAGCCAAGAACTACTTATACTCACTGTAGATAGAAATTGCAACATCGTTGGAACTGGATGTAAGTACCTCAGTCTATTACTAATACTAGGCAACCTTTTTTCCAAACCTTAACCAGCTCACGGATTCTGAATCATTGACCAGCATGCCCGCTACATGCAAGCGACTTTGACTTCTCACCCTCTAGCCCAAGGTGAGGGCTGAGATATCAGCCTTATTTACTGACATTTAGGAACAGCCATTGGATTGTTGGAATTACTACATCTTACTCTGGCCAAAATCCTATGTTTGTCAAAATTTATATATAATTTAACTGCTACTTCCCAAATTGTGGTTTGTTTTTTCCAATATGGTATTGGAGGTTTGTCAAACATCATGGTTCATTATAACCACCACATGCTAGGCTCCATCCAGATCAGACAACCTGCGTTGTCCCTGGGACTCATTGAAGCCTTTGTTCATCTCATTCTCTTAGCATGCTGATGGAAGAAAATATTCTTTTCCTATTTTTCCATCTATTTAAATCCTACAGATCTTTCAATGCTGAGATTATCAATTACTTTCTTCAGGCAGGCTGCCCTAACACTCATGAGAAATAATTATTCCTTCCTCCAGTGCTTAATGCAAATTACCTATATGTATTTCTCTGACATGATCTAAACCATTGTTTTACTCTTCTTACCTGTGTGCTTTTCCCACTAAACTAAGATTTTTTTGAGGTCAAAGTTCTTATTCACCCTGGTGTTTCCCAGATCACTTACTATAGCATCTTTTTTTTTTTTTTTTTTTGAGACAGAGACTCAAGCTGTCACCCTGGATAGAGTGCCGTGGCATCACAGCTCACAGCAACCTCCAATTCCTGGACTCAAGCGAGTCTCCTGCCTCTGCCTCCCAAGTAGCTGGGACCACAGGCGCCCGCCACAATGCCCGGCCATTTTTTGGTTGCAGCCGTCATTGTTGATTTGGCGGCCCCGGCTGGATTCGAACCCGCCAGCTCAGGTGTATGTGGCTGGCGCCTTAGCCCATTGAGCCACAGGCGCCGAGCCAGTATAGCATCTTGAACATATAAAAATACTTGGAAATATGCTCTGTAAGAATGTGGTTCAGCTATTAAGGACAACAGTTTTAGGTTTATCTGAGTATAGAGACCACTTTGCCCACAGAACGAACAAACCACTATCCATGGAAAGTCCGATAGGCAATGTTATACTCTTATTTATTTATTTATTTATTTTTGAGACGGAGCCTCAAGCTGTCACCCTGGATAGAGTGCCGTGGCATCACAGCTCACAGCAACCTCCAATTCCTGGGCTCAAGTGAGTCTCCTGCCTCCGCCTCCCAAATAGTTGGGACCGCAGGCACCCGCCACAACGCCTGGCCATTTCTTGGTTGCAGCCGTCATTGTCGTTTGGCGGCCCAGGCTGGACTCGAACCTGCCAGCTCAGGTGTACGTGGCTGGCACCCTAGCCCGCCGAGCCACAGGCGCTGAGCCTACACTTTGATTTTTAAAAGATTGGATGTCTGAAGTCTGAACACTTCATAATTATAAATCTTTCTGACAAAGCAACTCTGAGTACGTATCTCACTGACAAAATGAAAAAATTATTAGAAGAAAACATGCCATTCTTGCTTCTGTGAGGAACTATTATTTTGTTAAGTTATTTATTTTAAAACTGTTTTTAAAAAGTTTATTGCCTAGTATGTTACACTATTCTCTTTTGCTATCCTCTCCTCTCCTTTCCCTTTTCCTTTCTCCGTTCTTCTCTTTTTTCTGAGACACAGTCTCACTCTGTTGCTCTGAGCTATGACATCATCATAGCTCACTGCAGTGTCACACTCTTGGGCTCAAGTGATCCTCCTGCCTCAGCATCCCAAGTAGCTGGGACTATCGGTACATGCCACAGCACCCAGCTAATTTTTCGATATTTTTGCAGAGTCGGGGCCTCACTCTTTTTCTCAGGCTGGTCTTGAACTCCTGATCTCAAGCAATCCTCCTACCTCAGCCTCCAACAGTGTTAGGATTACAGGCATGGGCCACAGTGCCTGGTTTTATACTAGTCTTAATTGTGAAAGTTCAACATATATGGGCACTGACTGTGGCTCAGGGAGTAGGATGCTGGCCCCATATACCAGACATGGTGGGTTCAAACCTGGCCCCGGCCAAAAACTGCAAAAAAAAAGAAAAAAAAAAGAGAAAAAGAAAGAAAGAAAATTCAACATGTAAATGGAATCATTACCTTTGGAGATTTCTGAGTTAGATGACATGATAAAAAGCCAGAAGGCAATATAAATGCTTCCCTTTCAAAGTAACCTTAAGCACACCAAAACTATAAGTATTTTTATGGTAGGTTAAAAATCAGTCTGATCTCCTTTTTTAAAAAAAAAAGAAAAGTGAAGGCCAGGAGCTTTGGCTCACACCTGTAATCTCAACACTCTGGAAGGCCTAGGTGGGCAGATTGCCTGAGCTCACGAATTCAAATTTAGTCTGAGCTAGAGCGAGACTCCACCTCTAAAAATAGGTATTGTGGGGGGCACCTGTAATCCCAGCTACTTGGGAGGCTGAGGCAAGAGAATCACTTGAGCCCAGGACTCTGAGGTTGCTGCGAGCTATGACGCCACAGCACTCTACCAGGACTGACAAAGTGAGACTGTGAGATTCTGTCTCAAAAAAAAAGGAAGAAAGAAAAGTAAATAAACCAATTCTCTATTTAAAGGGACAGGTGAAAAGGGTTAGAAATAGTGGAAAGATATAAAACATATTAAGAATATTCATCCTCAGTAATAACTGAATGCTTTTCATTTCCTTCTTTTTACTTAGTCTGTACTTATTTCCATGAATAACATCACAGTTTTAGTCAATGATTTTTTGGGGAAAAGTAAACATATACTGTTAACTATGTGCTGGTGATAAAAAGTTTCTAAAACAAAATAAACTGTAAACTGACTATGTATTTGAAGGTTTCCAATTTCAGTTATTTGAAAGGCTTTAGATTACACATGTCCATTTAGAATGGCCAAATGTCTGTTAATATTCAGAAATTGCTCTTGGAGTTCTTTCTCTATTAAAAAATACCCACCTAAATACCCAATGATACATGCCAAAGGTTTCCTAGTGCTTTTGCTTTTCAGTGGACTTCCAGATAGCTCGGCATGTCTGTCTGCATCTGAGGAGAGAAAGAAACATGGAGACAACCAATGAGGCAGATTTCTCTACCTAGAACACACACTCCGCAGAAATAAAAGGAGCAAGTAGAAAACAGTGCAAAACAGCCACCAGATTCCTGCACAATTTCCTTTGGGGGTTGAGAAAACTGCTTCTGGTTCCCAATTGCAGAATGAGGATTTACGTGAAGAACACTCACTCCGTGTGTTAGCACATAGCTAACACATGCTCTACACACACTTCTTGTGTGTGCCCATCTGAAAACTGAAAGTAACATACTTCCTTTGTAGCCAAAGCATTTCCACACTACAGGAGAAAAATGCTCATAGGAGGAGATGGAATCAGTCCTAAAAGAAGACTAATCTGACACTGAAGAAAAATGACAGTTGATGATGGCTACACTTGGCCATCCCTCATCTAGATAAGAGTAGGTCCCCAGAGAGGTGTCTTAACCTCTATCGGTGGATAAGAGCCTCCATGACTTATAATGGCTCATTTGGTTTTATCACTGGTTTTCTATCCCTGATATCCTACTAGGATGTCATTAGCACTGAGATTTAAAAGGTTACGGGGGTGCAGAGCATTTCACACTTCACCCATCAGTCAGGATAGTAAGATACTGTCAGAAGAATATTAGCTCATAAGACTATGAAGCTTTTCACCTGTATCTGAATAATAGTGAAGATACAGGCAGAAATGTATAAGTGTATTTTGGAGGAGTAATCTAATCTTGCAAGAATAAACACAAGTCAAATCACTAAGAGATACTACTACATAATTTCATGCTAATATTATTAATTCACCTAGAATTCAAATTATACTTGGGATAAGGACAAGAGAAAATTTTCTTTCTTCTCTATTCATAAAATAAGGCTTGAATGAATTATCTTGTTATTTCCTCAGTGTCCTGGACAAAAGCAATTACTGGATTACTAGGGATAAGAATAACTTTGCTCTTTATTCTCGTCTATAAGGCCCAAAGGAAAACTATCGATACATGTCTGTGAAGGATAAGACATCGATGGACATGACTATCTCCTTTGATAAGAACCAGCAAATCAATCAAAGGGGTCAACAGAAATGCAAAGACACCAAATTAGTAGGATTAATTATGCGATGTTCCAACTGACAATTTACATTACAAAGCACCTCTGAGAGGGACATCAAAGCTCTTCAGAAAGATCCAGATTTCACTCATCCTTATTATATATTGAAGAAATTACTTGGTGGCAAGAATTGTCAGTCTCAACTATGAAGGAATTAGAACAAAAGGTGCTAAGGTTACTGGTCAATTTTTAACATCAGAAAAGTTGCAGCTATTCAGTAGGAAAAATATAGTCTGCCCTAAGGGAATGATCATAACCAGGATTATCTGGCCCACACTTGAGTGGGCTAGAAGAAATCCAAGTGTGTACTCAAGGCCAGACCAAACAGCCTTGCTTCTATATTATTCACCTAACTATACTCACTCAGAGAGGTATGTATCTGAAATGCACAGATACAGAAAGCAACCTGAGGGCGGCGCCCGTAGCTCAGTGGGTAGGGTGCTGGCCACGTACACTGGGACTTGAGAGTTCAAACCCGGCCCAGGCCAGCTAAAACAACAGTGACAACTACTACAACAAAACAGTTGGGCGTTGTGGCAGGCACCTGTACTCCCAGCTACTTGGGAGGCTGAGGCAAGAGAATCAAACCCAAGAGTCTTTGGGTATTTCTCAGGTTGCAGTGAGCTATGACGTCATGACACTCTTTCCAGGGTGACATAGTGAGACTCTGTCTCAAAAATAAAAAAATAAAGCAACCTGAGAAATACCCAAAGAACCCAGAAAAAAATCAGAATCTGCCCAGAGAGGGGGAGCTTAAGTTTCATGACAGGGCACAGGCACATTTCTTTAGCTTCTTAGGGGATGATCTATATATTTCCTTGAGGTAAACCTAGAAAAATGCTATTACTTTCTGGTAACTCATGGCTATTCTCCTGCAGTGTTTTGGAAGTAAGATAGAAACACCACAAAATACATACACTGAATTAAAATTCACAAAAGCATCTTACATATGCTTTCAAAATCCCTGTCAAAATAAAACCATCAGTAGAATTCTTTTATAGAACTATAATGGTATTTGTAAACAAGACACAAAACCGAGGTACCATAAAAACTTTTTTAGGTATATTCAACTAGGTTTCAAAAAAAATATGCCTGGCAAATATAAAATAAAGTCAAAGACAAAAAAGAGTGAAACAGGATTGGCGCCCATAGCTAAGTGGTTACAGTGCTGGCCAAATACATGGTTCAAACTTCGCCTGGGCCTGCTAAACAAAAATGACAACTACAACAAAAAATAGCTGGGCGTTGTGGCGGGCACCTGTAGTCTCAGCTACTTGGAGGCTGAGGCAGGAGAATCACTTACGTCCAAGACTTAGAGGTTGCTGTGAGCTGTGACACCACAGCACTCTACCAAGAGCAACATAGTGAGACTGTCTCAAAAAAAAAAAAAAAAAAAAGGTTGGGGGAAAACATTTGCATCACATGTGACAATTCAAGAGCTAACTTTGTTAAAATATAAAAAGTTCCCACAGGTCAATAAGACTTATATCTAACAAAATAAGTCAAGGACAAAAAAGGAAATAAAAATAGCTTTCAAATATATGTATTTCAGATGAGAAATGCAAATTAATAAAACTTACATCACTTGTCAATGAGTTAAGGGTTTCAGAGATGGCTAATACTGTTGGCAAGGTTCAATCTAGAGAAATAGGCATTCAGTATACATTGTGAGTAGGAGAACAAACTGGGGTTGTTCTGAGGCTGAGTAAGGACTACCAAAATTCAAATTGCAGGCTTCTTGACCCTGACTTTTACTTTTAGAGATCTATCTTGTAACACACATCCCTTACAATGTTACCTGGATATCTGTTGCGACATTATTTGTAATAGAAAATGATTGGAAATAATTAAATACTTTTAATAGGACACTCATTAAATTATGGCACAAACAGAGTATGATGTAGCTGACTAAAAAAAGGAAGTAGCTCTCAGTGTACTGGTATAAATAACAGAAAGATGCAAAATATAGAAATCTGTCTATTTAGGTAGTATGTTAACATTTGTATAAAAACAAAGAATGCACCTTAGAGTCTTACAGATGCATAGAATATCTTTCGTTATTTAAGATGACGATAATGGTTGCCTCTAAAGAGGGTAAATCTGGAATGAGTAAAGTGGTGAGATTTGTAAATACTTTTGTGCTTTTAGAAAAATTTAGAGATGTACACAATTATAACCTTAAACTTATAAACTTATTACTTATATACAAGTAATGCATGTAACCAAAATGCTTATACTGCTGGGAGTGGTAGCTCACACCTGTAATCTTAGCACTCTGGGATCCTAGCCAAGGCAGGTGGATTGCCTAAACTCATGAGTTCCAGACCAGCTGGAGCAAAAATAAGACCCCCATCTCTAAAAATAGCTGAGCCTTGTAGTGGGCGCCTGTAGTCTGAGCTACTTGGGAGGCTGAGGCAAGAGAAATGCTTGAGCCCAAGAGTTGGTGGTTGCTGTGAGCTGTTAACGCCATGGCCCTCTACCTGGGGTGACAAAGTGAGACTGTCTCAAAACAAACAATCACACACACACAAAAAATGCTTATACTACCATAACAGTCTATTAAAAATTTGAAGTATCTACTCAAAAAGAAATTTTTATTAAAAATAAGCTACCAAAAACACCAAAAGAAGCAAACCCAAATTGTTCTCTCCCAATGTTTCAAGCTTCAAGTTTCAGAAAAGCATATGCTATTATTAATAGTCACTTTTCTGAGAAATCTCTGGAAAACTGCATGAAATATAAAACAAATTTCTCACGTAGTCTTGGGATACTTCCAAAGTTGAATTTAGCATATAGAATATTAGCTCCAGGTGTCTCCCAAATAACTTTATACTGGCAAATACTGCTGCCATTCAAATCTAGTGTGTTATCAACTTACACCACTTAACCATGAATGCTGGCAAGGTAGTGGTAAAATAATTTGCATCTACATTTCTAGGCACTTTGGTTTCATCTGTGAAACAATGCTAATACACATACATCTAACCTACGAGGGTCTTGAATCTCAAATAATGATAATCCTGTGTTCATCAAGTATCTGCATGATTTTGTAGATCTCTGATGAAATCATCTGCACAACTCAGAATGAATGTCTGCCGGTGATAACAAAGGAGGAACACCATTATCTCATTTTAGCATTCTTAGGGATCAGGGCACCAAGGAGAAGATCCAGGACATCTACACTTGATTTTGTGTTGCAGACTTACTGTTGGGCAATAAATCTTGTCAAGAACACAAAACTTTTCTTTATGCAATGTTTTGGGTTTTTGGTCTACCAATCTTTTTTTTTTTTTTGAGACCGAGTTTCACTTTATTGCCCCAAGCTAGAGTGCCACAGCATCTGTCTAGCTCACAGCAACTTCGAATTTCTGGGTTCAAGCAATCAATCGTCCTGCCTTACCCTCCCAAGTAACTGGGACTAAAGGTGCGCACCACAATGCCCAGCTAACTTTTCTATATGTAGAGATGTGGTCTCACTGTTCCTCAGACTGGTCTTGAACTCCTGAGCTCAAGGGATCCTCCCAACTCAGTCTCCCAAAGTGCTAGGGTTACAGGTGTGAGCCACCATGCCCAGCCTTAACCAATTCGTTTTTAAGTACTATCTACATGGTGAAACTGGCTCAGGCATTTAATTAATATCAGTAACTTTTGGCATGGACTTACATATTCACATATAAAGTTTATTATTAAACTAAATATTAGGCATTTGGGAAAACTGGTTTTAAGAAATAATTCTTTCCTATATATATCTTACATGTATGTATCTTTAGACACATGTTGGTCATACCCTGTTTCCCTTTTTAAATAATTATTTAAGATAGAAAATGTATTCCCATGGTTCAAATTGAAACATTTTAGAAGGATGAAGCATCGGTAAATCTCCTTCCCACCCCTTTCCTTTAGTCTCCCAGTTTCCCCTCCACAAATGTCATTACTTCTTATATATTTGAGATACCTTATGCATAAATAAGGATTTCCCCTTTTGCTATGACTATATGCCTCAATACAAGTTTCTCAATGAAAATAAAGGCCAAAGAGTATAGCTGTAACCAAAACCACAGGAATTACCTTGTAAGTCTTTACTTTCCCAAATGATACAGTACTCTAAAATGCACTAATTAGAACTATTGATCCAGCATTATTTTTAGAATTACAAACTCCTACTGATCTGAAAGTAGTCACACTGCTTCATAGTGATTCTGAACCTGTCTGGGGAGTGGGCTGGGAGGTTAACACTGCTTTTGAGAAACCAGGGAAAGCTTACTGAAAATTGACCTATACTATGACTCAATAAAAAAATAATTAAAAAAAAAAGAAAATTGACCTATAATACTCCTAGTGGACCACAGGTATGGTTGCCTGTAGACATCAGGTTATTAACATTTAATCTCACTAACAAGCCACAATCAAGGGATCTGGAAAAGAGGTTGTAACAAGGCACATGTAAGAAGGAAGACGATGCAATAATCAATTAACTCTAGTTCAGAGTTCATTAGTTGTTTGTCAGAAAAAAATAATTTGAGTAGATGGCTGCTGAAACACTATCATTTTAAAACGCAAGGTAGTCTCGGTGCCCGTAGCACAGTGGTTATGGAGCCAGCCACAAACACTGAGGGCGGCAGGTTTGAACCCGGCCTGGGCCAGCTAAACAACTGCAACAAAAAAATAGCTGGGCGTTGTGGCGGGTGCTTGTAGTCCCAGCTAATTGGGAGGCTGAGGCAAGAGAATTGCTTAAGCCCAAGAGTTTGAGTTCCTGTGAGCTGTGACGCCACAACACTCTACTGAGGGCAACATAGTTAAGACTGTGTCAAAAAAACAAAAAACAAACAAAAAAACCCCTCAAGATAGAATTATTTTAAGAATCTGATTCTACATGTAAAATTCAATGATTGATTAAGCTAAATACAAAATATTCTGTTTGTTTATAAAATAGGTGATTTTTATCCTTGTATAGCACCATGGCCCTTTTTTTTTTTTTTTTTTTTTTGAGACAGAGCCTCAAGCTGTCACCCTGGATAGAGTGCCGTGGCATCACAGCTCACAGCAACCTCCAATTCCTGGGCTCAAGCGAGTCTCTTGCCTCTGCCTCCCAAGTAGCTGGGACT
>CAUYRH010045388.1:0-10341 GCA_963574655.1 Perodicticus potto
TTCTCTTCAGAATCTGGGTTGTGTTGCTTTTGAGCCTCAGATCCAAAGCCAGCCAGCATCTGATTCCGCATCACTTCCTTTGTGTTTATATGGCGTTTTGTCTGTGTTGCTGTTTAGAGTAAATAAACTGTTTATATAAAGGTTTTTGTTGCATTATTGTCATTAAAAGTGTGAGGAGGCCCAGGAGAGCCCTCTCCCAAGTGCAGGCCTCAGAGCACCAGCCTCAGCCATGTGGTCCAGGGCCAGGTCAGCGAAGAGCATATCACACTGGCTGGGTTTCCAGGTGCACCCAGGCCCTGCGTGGCTCTCTTGTCTGGTTCCTTGTAAATAGGGCTGTGTACACAGGTGGCTTGAGGTTTCCGTCCCCCCCAGCCCAGCCCTTTGTAAAGTATTGGACAGTTGAGATCTGGCTGAGTTGGAACTGGTTTCGAGACCCTTGTGAGGCATGTGGGTCAGAAGCTGATGTCTGTGCTGCAGCAGGCTCCAGGGGGACCACTGGCAGGGGGTGCACGTGCTGTGGGGGCCCGGCCGCAGCGATAGAGCCTTGCCCATGGACACAGTGGCATCTGCCCCTATCCTGTCTGTGCTGAATGCCCTACCCAGGGGTAGCCCTTTGCCTCCACATGCCGTTCCCCACAGATGCCCAGGAGCGGCAGGTGGATGGGCCCTGGTGTCTTGACACCGGAACGCTTAAGTAAGGTGCCACTATCTGCAGTCCTTATCCTGAGGCTTTCTGAGCCCGGGGGCGTAGCCTCAAGCCTGGATGTTCTGCAGGATGGCACAGTTGGGGGTCCAGCAAGGCAGGGCCTAGCATTCCTCCCCTCTGACCTGGCCCCCAACACAGTGAGTAGGGCACTTAACCACATGTGCTCTGGAGCCCACCGCCTAGGTACCCTCATGGTTAGAGCGGGGTGCCTATGGCTCAGGCACAGTCCAAGGGCCCCAAAGGCTCAAGGAGTGCAGAAAGGGCTGGTCATGGGCCCCAGGAGGAAGGAGCTTGGTGTTGCTCTGGTCCACGTGGGACCCCAGCTGCCAGTCAAGAGTCTTATCTCCAATGTTAGAGGTGACTTCAGAAGACCCTAGAGCCGGCAGCACTGGTGGCTCTGAGGTTCGAGTGCCTTGATTGCTTTCTCAGCTGTATGTTTTGTCGGGTTGCTAAGCTCTCGGTTTGATATTTGCAACTTACTCATAACGCAGAGGGCCTTACCTGGGGATTCAGCCAAGTGTGTCCTTGTAGCTGCTCCGGAACGTTGTCTTTTGTAATGGCTGAACTACATTTAGAATTAGTTACACCTGTATATGGTTAATGTATATGGAAATTCAATATATTTTATAGTTAAAAGTATCTTAAAGTAATTGATGTTTCTAGCAAACTGTAGTGACTTCAGCTAATGAAATGTTTCCTTTGTACCACAGTCCTGGGCTTAGCAAAGATGTGAATCTTGTAACTTGAGCACTCTGGAATGTGACCCCGTGGCTAATGTCAGGGATAGAGTGTGTTCTCAGCATAGCACCTCGGGATTGGTCAGGAATTGTGGACAATAGATTAACCACTGTATCTAAGAATCCTCAAATTAAAACGTTTCCACAATCTGCAGCCTGCGGGGTGTGTCCTTTCCTGCCCTGTCCCTGTCCTCCCTGAGCTATGGGGGTGGCAGACCCTCACCAGCACCACTCCACTCTGTTCCTTGTGCTCTGCTGCCTTGCCTAGAGGGGCTGCTTCACTTTCACCTCCATCACCAGCATCAGACCCTCCATGGCCAAGGATGTCCCCCTTGAACCTAAGTGGAGTCCTCTGCACCTCCCTGGCTTCCTGAGACCTGGCTGCCCAAGGTGAGGAATCCCCCTCAGAGAGCAGGGATACCAGGTGCATGGCAGTGTTCCACTTGGCATCTCTCAGAGGCACCTGGGACTGTGTGACTGGGGAGCCATTCTGTGGCCTCGGGTTGGGCTGACCACACTTAGCTCTGGCTTGAGGGTAGGTGTCCCAGGACCCACTTCCCCACTGGAAGGCATTCTGCCGTTGCCTTTATGGAGAATGCAGGTGCCTACAGCTGCCAGCTCTGCTTGGGCCCTCACCAAAAAGTGAAGACAGAAGCAGCTCCTGCTGGGAAGCGGACTCTGGCACACCCACCCAGACTTGGGGCTCGCTGGGCTGAAGGAGGCAAGACCTGACCACAACATGGGAATGTTGGCTTCTGGCCAGGCTGCCCATGGCCCCCCTTAGCCTTCTTGACTGTCCATCCACCTGCAGAGGCCCCTTGGGCTCCCTAGTAAGCCCCAGGCACAACCATCACTCCTGGGAGCTGCTGATGGAAACCTCTGACTTGTGGTTGCCATGACAACGAGTTGCCAGGTTGGAAGGCCTGAGCACTGACTTGGACCGGCTGAAACCAGTCTGAGCCAGCTGAGAGGTAGGAGGAGAAAGGGGTGCTGGCTTTCAGGATGTCTTGCCTTTTGCTCAGGAAACAGTGCCTGCCCCATCTGAGGGATCCTGACTATGGACCATTTAGTGGGGAAGGACAGAGCAGCCCAGCCCAGCCCAAAGACTTAGGGAAGTAATAAGCACAGGGCACAAGGAGACCCCAGAGCATATGCAGGCCTGGGCTCCTCCCTCACTGGGCCTCTGCCCATCCAGGCAAAGCCAAGCAAAACTTCCCCAGAAGGTAGGCAGGGCCCTACCCCAGGAAGAGGTTTTGCCTTTACCTTAATGGAGGACAAGGACACATACAGCTGCCAGCTCTGCTTGGGCCCCCACCAAAGAGGGAGGGCAGAAGCAACCCCTGCTGGGAAGGGGCCCTGGCACACTCATTCAACCCAGAGCTAACAGGAAGGAGGCACTGGTGACCGTGCTCCACGCTGGCCATCCCCTCACCCAGGCCTCAAAGACAGTAGGGGCTGGCCTTCCTGCTGGGCTCTCCCACAGTGGCCTTTGTTTTGGGGCCTGGCAGGAGGCTATTCTGGGCCCACCTTTCTGCCCCTACTCCACCCTGGGCCTCACAAACCTCAGGCCTGCAGTGCAGCAAGGCCCAAGGGCACTTCTGCCCAGCTAGAGATGGTCATCTTCAGCCAGCTCCACTGGTACATGGAGCCCAGAGTGAATGTCTTAGGCAAGAGACCAGTCCTGGGCAAGGACCTCCTACCCAGAGCCCCTCCCTTCTGCAGGCAGATACACCCATGGGTGTGCCAGGTGGGTTCCTGCTGGGACAGGAACCCACCTGGGACAGACAGGGTCCTGGCTGGCCAGAGCCCCTGGGCTGTAACCGCACCAGTTCTGGGTGCCCCACCCCCTACCCCTTCCCATGACCTCTGCTGGAATTGAGGGGTGGGTGGGGGGCAAAACAGGGGAGGAACTTGGTGGGAGACTGTGCCTGCAATTCTGAGGACTACCACCAGTGGACAGTGGTGCACGACTTCCAGCCGTTGTGGACATCTGCCTCTCTGAGCTGCCCCTGCTTGGGCACTTGAGCATCGTGGGCACATGTCTCCTGGCCCTGCCTTGCCAGACCCTTACAGCCCAAAGCCCTGTGTGTGAACATAGCCAGGCTTGGGAAGTGGCTTTTCTCAGCTTTACACAAGCAGTCCCTGACCACTGATATACCTCCCCATCCTATCTCTATCCTCCAGAGCAGAGCAGCTGTAAGGATCTGGGTCTGAGGGCAGACGGGCCAGGGTGACTCCTCAGAGCAAGGACTCTGGCTCAGGTGCAGGGTTGGTAGGCACCCACCCTCTTGTCCTCTCTCCTGGCACTAGATCACACACAAAGACTGGCATCCACCCCCAACCTACAGGTGGGGAACCTGAGTCACTGGAGGGACTGGGGCTCACAGGCTGGCTGAGATCAGCCCAGGGGGCACTACTGTTATCCCCATTTTATAGATGGAAAGATTGAAGCATGGAGCAGTGGAAGGGTGTGCTGAGGCAGGGATGAGCAGAGGAAGCAGGGGCTCTGATCCAGGTTAGCCTGATTTCATGCTCAGAACAATCAGGGGAGAATGAAGGACTTGGTCACCAAGTGGGCCAGAGCTCATTCATACAACAGCGCCCCCAACACACACACACACACTGAATGTCTGTGGAGAAAAGAGCTCTGGAGATTATTCTATCCTGGGGAAACCAAGAGCTAGGGCTGGGTTTGGGGTCCAGCCTGTTCTGTGGCTCCAGGCAAGTCCTTCCCATCTATGGGCCTCAGTTTCCCTACCAGTAAAAGAGGGTGGTGAGAGGTCTCCAAGGACCCTCCCATCCCCGACAGACTGCGAGGTTAGTCTTGAGGTTGGTTCTCCACATGGGGGGGGCCTGGCAGCGGCCCCTCCTAACTTCCTGTTTACAGCAGCTGTGGTCTTATCCCTTCACCCCAAAACCACCGTGGTCACCATGGCAACCAGGTCCACCGTTTGTTCCAACAGGTTGGCAGAACCTGACGCAAGACTGCAGAGGTAGGAGGCGCTGGCTCCAGAATGCTGGCTCAGGACCAGTCAGCCCCTTGGGAGGGACATCGCTATCCCAGCCCTGACTCCCCTTCACTGCTAAGGGAGGTTTACGGACAGCTGGTGGGCACAGGGTCCGCCCACCTAGCCATCCCCTCCCTGGTTCACCTAACACCTCTGCGTGGAGCAGTTAATACATTTCCTGAGCCCTCTCCCCCTTACCTGGCTGTGCTGGGTCAGGATGGAGGCAGGACCTAGGGGCTGCATGTCCTGAAGGAGAGCCCTCCCTGCTATTCCTGTCCCCACGTCCCCCATCCGCAACCTCTGTCCCCATCCTGCACAGACAGGAACGGGCTGGGCAGGGATGTGAAGCCCCATCACAATAGAGTCTGCCCCATCCTGGGTGAGGGGAACAGCCCCCTATATTCTCCCTGGGCTGGGAACAGTGGCTGCACTGCCCCTTCTCCCAGCTCCTCTCCCCAGGGATCAGGGGACAGCAGCTAAGGGAGAGCCCAGAAACAAAGGTACATTTACTCTCAGAAAACTTGATCCAAGCAAGAGACCCTGCATCGGAAGCCTGTCTGGCCTCTGTCCCCCTGAAGTTGGACCACCCTTGCCTCTGGGGCTGAGCCGGAGTGGGCTCCAGGCCTTCTGCTCCCCACCCTGGCTAGGGTCCCACGACTAGGGGCGGGCCCTCGAGAGTGAACACTTCTCCAAAGTCTAATCCTCTTAGCCCCAAAGTGCTGTGTGCAAGTGTCCAGCTGTACCCAGCCAGGTTCAGAGCCATGGTCTACAGCCACTCTGAACCTCTGACATGACTCAGAACCTCTGGGGGTGCCCTAGGACAGAGCTTAGCACTGCGGCCTTCCAAGTCTGTCCCAAGTGAGGGGAGAGCTCAAGTCTGACAACAGCAGAGGTGGAGGTTACCTAGGCAGCTGCCTGGGAAGGGGCCCGCGGGTCCAGCTCAGAAGGGGGTTCCAGCTGCAACAACGGGGCCTCGGGAACCTCACCAAAGCTATTGGAACGATAACCTCAGCAAGTAACCGGGTTGTCATGGGTGTCCCTGCGTGACTGCCCCTGTGCAGGTTGCCACCCTGCAGAAAAAGCGATCAGGCCCGCGGTGGTAGGGTCCCCAGACACAGGCCGCGCCAAGTCGGTGCAGGGACAGAGCTTAGACTGGGAGGACGACTCTGGAGATGGCTGCGTAGCCCTTCGAGAAAAGTCTGCGCTGAGGCCTGGCGCGTCACGGTCGGGTCCGGTGACTGGCCTCGTGGGGGCCCGGGGGAGGAGACCCCATCGACAATGCCCCGCCCAGCCCCCTCCCGCATCAGAAAGGAGCGCGCTGCCACATGGGGGTCCAGACGCGGAGCCGAACCGGCTCCCCTCTCCACGACCATCCGAGGATCAACTGACGGCCCCCTGCCGCCCTGCACTCCGCGAAGGGGGCTTTCCTTGCGGACCCCAGGCGGATTGGGCAGGGTGGGGGGAGCGGCGGCGGGCGGGGCGAGCGCCGTCCGACCCCGCCCCCGGCCCGCCCCCGCGCCCCCCGCCCGCAGCAGCCGCGCGGGGCCTCGGTGCTCAGTCGTCGGCGCGCGCGGCTGCGGGCGGTCACTGTGCTTCGGCGTCCGGAGCCCGTGCTGGAGTGCGACGCACCGGGAAGCCTCCCCGCCCGGCCCACGGTGAGTGCCTCGGGCTGCAGCCTATACCGTCGGGCCGCCGTCGGGGCTCGGCCCTGCGCCTGCATCAGGACAGACCGACGGACAGCTGGCCGCCGCCCCACCAGGAGCCACTCCCTTGGGCCGTGGTACCCAGGCGCCAGCGCAGTGCTCGCCACCGACCCCGAGAGGCGCGGGAGAAGTTTCTCAGGCTGTGGGCGGTGGGAAGGTCTGGAGGGCGCCCCCTTTCCCCTGGGGAAACTGAGGTCGCGCATGCTCAGAGGGGCGGGCCCTCGCGGCATTTCTTCTGCTGCCTAGTTCTCCCTTCAGAGCCGAGCGCGCAAGGGCTGGCGCGGCTGCGGGTCCGCACTGCGGATGGGCAGGGGTCGAGCCAGACCTCCGCGCCGCGGGGCTCCCCCGACCACCCACCCCTACCTCCCGCCCCCGCCAACCAGGGACTGGGCTTTGACCCAGCGCTCCCCTCCCCAATGGAGGCCGAAGACCGGGGTTGGGTCCTGAGATCCCGGAGATGCTCAGAGCTACCCAGCACCCCTCCCGGGCTGAGGGAGGAAGACACCCCCAGCGCCCCGTCTCTCCCACCCTCCCCCCAATCCTGGTAGCGTGCACCTTAGTCCTTCTGAAATCCGGCTGGCACAAGCTCCGCGCATCCCCTTCCTGCCCTGCCTGCCACCAGTTAATTTCAGTGTTACTCCCTCCAGGGCTGGGGGCTCTGGGGAGGGCGTAAAAATCATACACACCAAACCAGTTTCCACACTCCTCCTAGACCTCCTGCCCTCCGGTTGGAGAGAGACCCTAATAGAACTGGGAGGAGGCGGCAAGGCTCCCGCGGGTCACCAGATGGGAGAAAACTAGGAGTGGGCAGGGAGGTGACAGCGGAGTCAGGTGAGTAGTGACAGGTGAGGGGGCTAGAAAGAAGGCACCCGATGTCCCTGTCACCTGCATCCCTGCCAAGAGCCACCAGCTGGCTTCCTGCTGCACTCTGGCCTCAGGAGCGCACTTGTTTTTGTTTGTTTGTTTGCTTTTTGTTTTTTGAGACAGAGCTTCAAGCTGTCACCCTGGGTAGAGTGCAGTGACATCACAGCTCACAGCAACCTCCAGCTCCTGGGCTTAAGCGAGTCTCCTGCCTCCACCCCCCAAGTAGCTGGGACGACAGGCGCCTGCCACAATGCCCGGCTATTTTTTGGTTGTAGTTGTCATTGTTGTTTGGCGGCCCCGGCTGGATTGGAACCCGCCAGCTCTGGTGTATGTGGCTGGCCCTTAGCCACTTGAGCCACAGGCACTGAGCCAGGAGAGCACTTGTTAAAATGCGGATGCCAGTATTAGAGTGGGATGAGACCCCAAGGAGCCTCCCTGGGAGGAGCTTGCCAAAGGCCCTGCACTGTGCTGCAACCTTCAGGGGGTCAGTGAGACCCCAGGAAGATGCCAGCAGGAAGTCCCCAGCATCTGGGGAAAGTGACTAGGAGGGATTTGGGTGAGGGAGAGAAGCAGAAGGCCAGGCCTAAGGAAGACCAAGAGGGAGCCATCCACAGCCAGTATGGGGGGAATACTCGCCCACCCCCACCCAGGGTGGCATAGCAGTCCCCCTGCTCCCACAGGGCGCTCTGCAGGTGGAAACTAGGAAGGCTGACCAAACACCTTGGCTCAGCTGCCCAGACTCATCCACCTCAAACACCTTGGCTCAGCTGCCCAGACTCATCCACCTCAGAGCCATTCAAGCCCTCAAATGCCCTGGCAGGAGACAGCTTAGCTTAGGTTCTGGTTTTTTGTTTTTGTTTTTTGAAACAGAATCTCACTTTGTTGCTCTGGGTAGAGGGCTGTGGTGTCACAGCTCACAGCAAACTCAAGCTCTTGGGCTCAAGCGATTTTCTTACCTCAGCCTATCAAGTAGCTGAGACTACAGATGCCTGCCACCATACCCAGCTATGTTTAGAAACAGGATCTCACTCTTTCTCAGGCTGGTCTCAAACTTCTGAGATCAAGTGATTCACCTGCCTCAACCTCCCAGAGTGCTAGGATGATAGGTGTCAGCCACTGCAGCTGGCGCTTGAGTTCTGGGTTTGAATCCTGGTGCTAGGCAATCACCAGCCATGGGGTGTGAAATAGGACATGTCATCTGCTTTGTAAAATGTTATTCTCCATTCAGCTCAGGTCTGGGGGCAGCCAGAGAGTGAGCCACATGATCAGGTGTGGTTTGCCAGTGCTGGCCCTTACTCTGCTCATTGATAGATGGCCGGGGTGTCCAGGCCTGAGCAGGGTGTGTGTACATCCTGCTCCACGCTTCTGTCCAAGCACAAGAGGCACAGAGATGTGAGAGCCCATGAAGGAGTTACATCCAGGCCCCCAAGGCAGCCAGTGCTTCCCACCCAGTCACAAACAGGCAGACAGGAAAGGCCCACTGTTCATTGTTCATGGCAGCTCTGGATGAAGTCGCTGGCCAGGACTCTGTTGGAGGCCCCTGGCAGATGTTACCAGGGCCCAGTCTGTGGGGTGCAATGAAGTTATCGCTGCCCAGGCAGCCCAGGGGTTCCAAGGTCAGGCACCTCTTCCAGACACCCATGCCAAGCTGTCACTATTGTCCCTGTTCTCAGCGGGCTGAAGGGGCAGGTGCAGGAGCTGCAGTTAGGGTGACCCTGCTGGACCCCAGGTCTCAGGACATCCCAGGAGCTTAGCACTTAGACATCAAAGAGACCTGGACTTGCTGGCTCTGTGCTGTAGATGGGTTCCTAAGCTGGCCCTCCAAACACTCATCCGGGAGGGGCGAGTGGAGCACTTGCCTCCCTTGGGCTGCTCTAAGGATAGCCAGAGAGATGCAGGTGGAAGATGAAGAAGGGCATCTGTACCCCGCTTTCTACCTGGAACAATTTGTTCTCAGACAACACACACACACGCCCTGCAGCTCAGCCTCAGCTCCTGCCTCATGTTTGTCTCTGGGCCTACAAGCCCCTATAGCCCCTGTCACATGCAGATGCAGCCGGTGGTTGCCCTGACAACAGCTCAAGTAGTGGCTGCTCCACAGGCTTTGGGGGGCACGGTAGGGGGAGTCGCCTCTGTCGCTCAGCTAGAGAGAAGAAGGGGCCTGTGACTCCTGGCTGCCTGGGGAATTCACAACTGGTTTCAGGGCCAATGGCTTCCAGAAGCACTGCACCCAAACATTGGGGTCCCCCATCTGTTCCACAGGGAAGGCACTGACAGACCTGAAGGAGGTGAGGCCTGCAGGGTGAGAGCTGCACACCACCTCTTATCCTCAGCTCTTGGGTATGGCCAGGTGAAAGCCCCCTAAACTCTCTCGCTGGAGCATTAGGGAACAGGATGCGGTGTTATTGAGGGATTCAGGCTGAGTTGGGGGGCACAGAGCAGGCATGGTGACCTGGACCACCACAGACAGACTGGGAGCAGGGAGCTTGCTCAGAAGGTCGGCTTAGGGCCCACCAGTTCCAGGCGTGCACAGGCTCAGCCCTGCCTCCAGCTTGATCTGAGGAGGGGGCAGCAAGGGATGGTAACAGAACTAGTGACAAAATATCTTATGGCTGGCCTGGCACGCAGGGTGGGGAAGCCCCTGGGCAAGTTCAACCTGTTTGGCCTCCATTTCCTGTCTTGCTAAGTGGAAGTGACAGTGGCCCCAGCTGTGGTGGCTACCCGGTGCTAGAGGTGCCCTTGGTAGGCGGACAAAGGGGCACCAGCAAGGAAAGGAGACCCCCAGTGGTGGGCTGGGGAAGCACAGCACGTACTGCAAGCCAGAGGCCTAAGGGTCGGGGCTGGAGAGCAGAGGTGGCCCGGCTGTGGGACAGTTTTCATGGGGGAGGAAGGGACCTCCCTGGGGCTAGGGGGGCACAGAGAAGAGGAGGGCATCTGGGCTGGGTGCATGGCAGAGGGGCTCCAGAGGCCACCGTGTCTTAGCCATCATCCTGCCCTTCCTCTTGGGGTCTGCGGGGAAAACTGAGCCCCAAGCCTTCCCTGGCGCTGGAAGAGGGCAGGTAGGCGAGAGGGGAGGGTGAAGGGAGTGTGGCAAGACCAGAGGAAAAGGAAGGAGGCTGGGCGCCTGTGGCTCAATGGGTTAAGGCGCCAGCCACGTACACCTGAGCTGGCGGGTTCAAGTTCAGCCCGGGCCCACCAAACAACAATGACGGCTGCAACCAAAAAATGGCCGGGCGTTGTGGCGGGCGCCTGCAGTCCCAGCAACTTGGGAGGCAGAGGCAGGAGACTTGCTTGAGCCCAGGAATTGGAGGTTGCTGTGAGCC
>CAUYRH010045389.1:0-13605 GCA_963574655.1 Perodicticus potto
CGCCTGTAGTCCTAGCTACTTGGGAGGCGGAGGCAGGAGACTCGCTTGAGCCCAGGAATTGGAGGTTGCTGTGAGCTGTGATGCCACAGCACTCTACCCAGGGTGACAGCTTGAGGCTCTGTCTCAAAAAAAAAAAAAAAATTAGCTGGATGTGCTGTCACACACCTATAGTCCTAGCTACTAAGGAGGCTGAGATAGGATAATGGCTTGAGCCCAGGAGTTCAAGGCTGTAGTAAGCTGTGATAATGCCACTGTCCTCTAGACAGGGTGACAGAGTAAGACCCTATCTCAAAACAACAATAGATTAGTAAAAAAAAATTATTTATCATCCATAAATACTAAATTAATGCTACTCTAACATATATTTTGTTTATGGTGGACTGTTTCATAAATTTAAATAGCATATTCATAAAGATAAGGCTTTTGAATTTTATTGAACTAGATAAATACTATAAAATTTTTTTAAAGTTCAACAATGTAAGAATATACATATATTTCTATGTATTATTCATATTTACTTTCAGTCATTCAAATTCTCATAGCACTTTAGTAAGCTTCAGGGTAATTTTTGACTATATCCGGAATACAAAGGTTTCCTTTTGAAAAACAAATATATCTTAGGAAATAGTCTAGTTCTGTGGTCCCCAGCCCGTCTGTGTCCTGTTAGGAACGTGTCTCAGAGCAGGAGGTGAGTGGAGGTGAGCAGCAAAGCTTCGTCTTTGTGTATAGCCACTCTGCATCCCTGCATGGTGACCTGAGCCCCAGCTCCTGTCACATCAACTGCAGTATTAGATTCTCACAGGAGCGTGGACTCTGCTGTGAACTGGGCACGCTCCTTACTGATGAGCTGAGGTGGAGCTGGGTGGTGATGCCAGTGCTGGGAGAGGAGCGCCTGCATAGCAGAGAGGTTTGACTGCTTGGAGACCGTAATAAGTCAGTTGTTGCAGATTCATATCTAAACTATATTAGTGAGTGACAAGTGACAGTTAAGCTGCATCTAGACAGTGTAATAGACAATTTGTCAATGTATAGATCTATAGCTTATTTTTTATTTTATTTTATTTTTTTTGAGGCAGAGCCTCAAGCTGTCATCACAGCTCACAGCAATCTCCTCCAATTCCTGGGCTTGAGTGAGTCTCTTGCCTCCGCCTCCCAAGTAGCTGGGACTACAGGCACCTGCCACAACGCCCGGCCATTTTTTGGTTGCAGCCATCGTTGTTTGGTGGGCCCAGGCTGGATTCGAACCCACCAGCTCAGGTGTACGTGGCTGGCGCCTTAGCCCGTTGAGCCATAGGCACCGAGCCTATTTTTCTTTATTATTAAGAAAATGGACTCTAACGCCCTTTTAAAAAATGTTTTTATATTTTTGAGCTAGAATCTCACTCTGAGTAGCTGGGACTGTAGGCACCTGCTACCATGCCCTGCTAATTTTTCTATTTTTAGTAAAGACAGGGTCTTACTCTTGCTCAGGCCGGTCTCAAACTCCTGAGCTCAAGCCATCCTCCTGCCTCAGCCTCTAAGAGTGCTGGGATTACAGGCATGAACCACCGAGCCCTGCTTCTTAAGCCCTGTATTTTTTTTATACCTACCTAACTCGTATACCTGTCTCAGCACTATAATTATTGGGTTAGTTGTCCAATTTGCAGTGTGTGGATGGATCTGATGTAGAATTGTCCAGTATTCTTTTCTTTTAAGTCTAATGGTTCAGCATTTGAGTGTCTCAATAGGAGGGAATTAACATTGGACCATTTGATTGATTCTCACCAAAAAATTGTTTCCTCTCAGATCACAAGATTTCTATTGTGAAGGATGTGGCTCTGCCATGAAGGATGTCCTGTTGCCTTTAAAATCTGGAGGTGATTCAAGCCAGGCTGACCAAGAAGCCAAGGAACTGGCTAGACAAATCAGTTTCAAGGTACTATAAGTTCCTAAATAAATTGTGTTTTTTGCTAGATTCTAGATAGAAAGGAAAGAAGTATAGCTCTGTTGTAATAAAATTTGTAAATAAAATTTCTTTTTACAGAACATGTATTCTGTATTCACAAACTCATAGCTTAGAGTCTGGTGCATAATGCCAGGGTTCAGATCCCCACTTTGCCTCTCAGTAATGGAATGATGTCAGATGCAGTATTCAACCACTGTGTGCCTTGTTCTCATCTGTAAATAATCAGGGCGCCCACGTCAGAGGATCGTTGTGAGGATTAAGTGAGTGCAGTACATGTGTTTCAGTTAGAACGTTCTCTGGTGCTTAAAAAAGGCTAGCTATTATTATAGAAACTATAGATAAGCAGTAAGAAAACAACAGCCATCTATAATCCCATCCTCAAGAAATAACTACTGTTACTATTTTGGCTTATCTCCCTTATATCTTTTTTTCTGTGTCTTTCGCCCAAATGTAGGATTATATAGTATTTTAATACTTTGAATATTGAATATATATATACCCACATATATATATATACATATATATGTATTTTTTTATTTTATTTTATTTTATTTATTTTTGAGACAGAGTCTCACTATGTCGCCCTTGGTAGAGTGCTGTGGCGTCACAGCTCACTGCAACCTCAAACTCTTGGGCTTAAGGGATTCTCTTGCCTCAGCCTCCTAAGTAGCTGGGACTACAGGTGCCCGCCACAATGCCCAGCTATTTTTGTTATTGTTATTGTTGTTGTTGTAGTTGTCATCGTTGTTTTAGCTGGCCCAGGCCAGGTCAAACCTGCCAGCCTCAGTGTATGTGGCTAGCACCCTCCCACTGAGTTACAGGCACTGCCTTGAATATATTATAATTTAAAGTGTTAAGTATTTAAGATTTCTGGAACTTAATTAGCTTCAGGAAAAAACAGCCTGCATTAAGCAACATGTTTCCACCTCCTTCTCCATTTCTTTCATCCTGTCTTTTCTGGTCCAGTTTTTGGGAGTTTTCTGTTTTATAATAGTGGCTAGAGGAAGAGGTGGTCAATAAGTGTCACTTTCTTCCTTCTGAGGGTCCCTATTATGCTGAAAATTGTTCTCTGTACAATTGTACCAGATAGTTTTGTACATCAGAATTTTTCAGATTTTAGAAAATATCTTACAATCTCATGTATTAACTAGCCCACAGTGGGATGTAGGGCAGCACCTCGTAATCAGATCCTTTAATTTTTCCTCAGCAAACCTGAGAATATTTACATTTTTGTGGGATAAGACTATTAATAACTTCACATTAGTTCATGTCAGGCCTGCCTAAAAATTACCAAATCTTTAGTTTTGAGAGCTTTTTAGAATTGTGGATTGTGAACCGAGGGTATTGGGTTGGTCCCTTACCAGGTAGCACCTTCCTGAGAATAGCTTGTCTGTGCCTCCTTCTCTAATGGTCGGCACAGTGTTGGGCACCTGAGTGCCCAAAGCTTCACTGACTGATGGTGGATATTGGATTAGCAGTTAAACTAAATTCAAGAGAGGGACTTTAGCAGGTTGTGGGTTATTCTGTATGTTTACTGTTGTAACACTACTCTTGGGTGTATCTTATTTATAGGCAGAAGTCAATTCATCTGGAAAAACTATTGCTGAGTCAGAATTAAACCACTCTTTTTCACTAAATGACTTACAAGATGATATACCTACAGCATTCCAGGGTGCTGCGGCTGGTACATCGGTATGGCTCTTGTCTTATAATGTATTTGTATATCTATGTCATTATCGTTACATGGAATAGGAGCAGAAGTTCTATAGATCAAACGTGAAAATTTTGGTTCTTCTAACAATTGGATTCCAGCTTAGCTGTCCCCTATTAAATTATATTATGTTCAGTTTTCTTTTTTGTTAAATGGGGCTGGACTAAATCATTTTTAATTTTTATTGTCCCTTCAGAATTCTGCAATTTCTTTGCAAAGATTCTGAATAAAACAAACACACACATGTGAGCCACCTCCTAATTCGACACTCTCTTTGGCAGGTTGTTTAAGCTGTGTTGAAGTACTGACATAATAAAGACTTAGAGCCAAGCATTTGCCTGATACTTGTCCTGTACAATGTGGTAGCCATTAGCTGTATGCAGCTATCTATTTTTAAATTTAATCAAAATGAAATAAAGTTTAAGATTCATTTTCTCAGTTGCACTGCCCACATTTCAACTGCCGTATAACCACACATGTCTGGTGGGCACCTTACAGAACAGACAGGTATGGAACAGATTTCTGTTGGTAATGTACCTTGCACATAGTAAGTGTCCAATAAACAATTGCTGAATAAAATAATGAATGAGTGCTATGGTTGTTGTTAGTTGAGCCCTGACCTATTGTCTAAAAAACTACTGAGCCTAGGTGATCAGAGAGACTGACTAAAAAAGAAAAAAGGCTACACAGGTGCTAGATAATTAAGATTATGGGAAAGAACAGTGACTTTCCTTTCTGTGTGTAAAAGATGAACTGCCTTTTGGTGTCTTTTGGCTAACAGATTGTTTTGTTAAGTAGTCACATCTTTTTTTCCCCTCCAGTTTATCAAGGATTTTAAAGGGTTGGGAAAGTTGAAACAGAATCTGGGGAGTATAAAATCACTCACTATAAGGTGGTACTAGATAGTCTTGAGGGGGTCTCTCCCATTCAGATAATGAGTTAGATGGGCAAAAAAAGGAAGTTAAAAAGAGCAGGGGAGAAGGTGGTACTCTAGAGAAACTGAAGATGGAGGTACGAGAAAAAAGTGTGTGGGGATGAGTACAAGTCATTTTTATATGATCCCAATGTACTTTTATGAATTGCAGAGGAATATAATGAATTAATTTTGAAGTCAGTATATGTTTTAGTTTGAAATATTTAAAAATCTGATTATTTCTTATTTTTAGTATTTTAATTATTTTTTATTTCATAAACGGTTTTTTTTAAACAGAGCCTTCTGTTACAAAAAGGGAAGGTGATATTTTCTTTTCACCTGTTAGGACAGTCTCTCAATATTTGTGATTAATATAAATCTTTTGTGTATTCTCAATCTGTGTAAAGTCCATCCCCTTGTTACATACTCCAGTTGTAATTTGTTTTGTAATTATTTATTATCTATTTCATTCCCCAGAATGTAAGTTCCTTTGAGAGTTGGGGCTCTTTTTAGACTTCACTGCATCCCCACTGCTTGGCGTAGTGCATGTAGTATATGATCAGGACATGTTTATTGATTGAATTAGTGAATCTTATAAAAGATTAGGGGTATAGTTAAAGAAGTTTAAGTAAATTAGAGTGTACAGATAATAATGTTATTATCGTAGTAGTATTTCTCATTTTGATTTTAATGTACATGAAACTTAGAATTCTTTTTCATAGATATGGGTCATTAATTGAGACCGATTTTGGTTAAAATACCAACAAGCAACAAATTGTCCATAATTGCAGGTTAAGCTTTTAATTACATTTATTCATTTATTTATTATTTTATTTTATTCTTTTTTTTTGAGACAGAGTCTCATTGTGTCACCCTTGGTAGAGTGCTGTGGCATCACAGCTCACAGCAACCTCCAGCTCTTGGGCTTAGGCAATTCTCTTGCCTCAGCCTCCCAAGTAGCTGGGACTACAGGCACCCACCACAATGCCCGGCTATTTTTTTGTTGTGGTTTGTCTGGGGCCAGGTTTGAACCTGCCACCCTCAGTATATGGGGCCAGCGCCCTACTCACTGAGCCACAGGTGCCACCTTATTTAATTTTTTTTGAGACAGAGTCTCCCTATGTCGCCCTTGGTAGAGTGCCATGGCGTCACAGCTCACAGCAACCTCAAACCCTTGGGCTTAAGTGATTCTCTTGCCTCAGCCTCTCAAGTTGCTGGGACTACAGGTGTGCACCACGATACCCAGCTATTTTTTGGTTACGGTTGTCGTCATTTAGCAGGCCTGGGCCGGGCTCGAACCCACCAGCTTCGGTGTATGTGGCTGGAGCCCTACTCACTAATTTACGAGCACCAAGCCTTAATTACATTTATGTTTAAACTATCCCAGAGTATGATCATAGAATTTGACCTCTGTTCAAAATTTGAAACAGAAAAATTTTAGAATTTTTGAATGTCAAGGCACTAAATTTTCTAAAAGGCATCTAAAACATAGGAATCTAATTAAAGCATTGTGTCTATATGAATATTTTCATAAATGTGTATACAAGGCCAGACATGGTGGCTCATGCCTGTAATCGCAGCACTCTGGAAGGCTGAGGCGGGTGGATTGCCTGAGCGCACAGGTTCGAGACCAGCCTGAGGCAGAGTGAGACCTGGTCTCTAAAAATAGCTGGATATTGTGGCAGGCACCTATAGTCCCAGCTTCTTGGGAGGGTGAGACAAGAGAATCACTTGAGCCCTAGAGTTTGAGGTTGCTGTGAGCAGTGACACCATGACACTCTTCAAAGGGCAACAAAGTGAGACTCTGACCTCCAAGAAAAGAAGTAAATAAAATAAATAAATATATTAAACATCATCCAGAGCCAGTGTTTTAAGGGATTGTTTTTCTAATATATTAATCATACTAGTAGAGGGCAAAAAGCTTTCCTGTGTGAAGTTGTGACTTTTTACTAACCTAAATATAGATAGATGCTTCCCAAGGGATATATTAATAATAACAATATTAATAATAGCTAACACTTAATAAGTAATTACGTGTCTTAAGCACTTTATATCATTATCCCATTTAGTCCTCACAACCACTGAATTGGATATTATCCTTGTACGAAAGAGGGAGTTGAGTCTTAGGTTAAAAAACTTTTTTGAAGTCACACATCTACTAAGTGGCAGAGCCAGCCTAGTAATGACAGTCCTCCCTGTTCTGATCAGGTTTATTGGCAGACAAATGTTCTCCCCTTAAACAAGCAGACAACCTGTATTTGTAACATGTATAGCATGTTTACCATATTTAGCATTTATAAAATAAAAGCTTTAATCTGAGTCACCGTCTTGTAGTTTCTGGATTGATAGCACCGGGCTCTTTTCCTTAAGAACCCTTTTCCCTTTAATCCTTTGGTAGTGTCGCTCTATTAAACATCTTTACCTTCTTGGCGCGCAGTCAGAAGAGCAGGAGATTTCAGATGAAGTGTTTTTTGGCCACTAAGTTGAGCTCAGTGAGCGCGACTGGCCCTGTGAGGCCTCGCTGCGACCTCAGAATGCTGCTGCTTGGTTTATCTGCTCTGCAGTGAGCAGATGGTTCTGAAAGGCCTGGATCACTGAAGTCCAAGTTTAAGCAACTCTAATTCGGTGTCAGCACTAACTTTTATTTTATTTAACCCAGTCAGTATTTCCTTTCTACTTCTGTGGGTCACAATACTCAAATGATTCCAAAGGATAGTTTTAAGAAGTTCTGAGTATTTAAGCTTTTTAATGTTGAATATCAGATTTTTAACAGGTTTTCTTTCTTTCTTTCTTTCTTTTTTTTTTTTGTAGAGATAGTCTCACTTTATCGCCCTCAGTAGAGTGCGGTGGCGTCACACAGCTCACAGCAACCTCCAACTCCTGGGCTTAGGCGATTCCCTTGCCTCAGCCTCCTGAGTTGCTGGGACTACAAGTGCTTGCCACAACGCCCGCCTATTTTTTTGTTGCAGTTTGTCTGGGGCTGGGTTTGAACCCACCATCCTTGGTATATGGGGCCAGCACCCTGCCCACTGAGCCACAGGTGCCGCCCTAAATGGAAGTTTTTCTATAGACAACTTAGATGACTAGTTCCTCAGCCCCCATGTTTAAAGCTGTTACTAGCACAAAGCTCATCCTATTTTCAAAAAGTAATTGAGTTATATTATGTGATTCTTTTGATTCTTCTGAATATTTAAATTTTCTTTCATAAAAAGTTTTTTTTTTTTAAATTTGAGACAGAGTCTTACTATGTCACCCTGGGTAGAGTGCCGTGGCATCACAGCTCACAGCAACCTCCAACTCTTGGGCTTAAGCAATTCTCTTGTCTCAACCTCCTAAGTAGCTGAGACTGCAGGCACCACAACACCCTGCTATTTTTTGGTTGTAGTTGTCATTGTTGTTTGGCAGGCTCAGCCTGGATTCAAACCTGCTAGCTCCGATGTATGTGGCTGGCACCCTAGCCGCTGAGCTATAGGCGCTGAGCCTCATAAAAAGTATTTCAAGTGGCCCAGTTGTGGTGGTTCATGCCTGAATCCTAGCACTCTGGGAGACAGAGGCAGGTGGATTGCCTGAGCTCATGAGTTCAAGACCAGTCTGAGTCAGAGTGAGACCCCGTCTCTAAAAATAGTCGGGCATTGTGGTGGGCCCCTGTAGTCCCAGCTACTTGGGAGGCTGAGGCAACAAAATTGCTTAAACCCAAGAGTTAGAGATTGCTGTGAGCTGTGACGCCATGGCACTCTACCAAGGGTGACAAAGTGAGACTCTGTCTCAAAAAAAAAAAAAAAAATTTATACATAATCAGTTTAGGTTATTCTGAATAAAACACTCTTTTTTTAAAAAAAGAATGTGTATTGGCAATAATATATCAATATACAGTTACTTTCAGTAAAAGAATTAAAAACCATTGAGTAAGTAGAGGTTGAGTTAAGATGTCTGTGTAGGGCGGCGCCTGTGGCTCATCGAGTAGGGCGCCGGCCCCATATACCAAAGGTAGCAGGTTCAAACCTAGCCTTGGCCGAACTGCAAAAAACAGAAAAAAAAAACAGCCGTGCGTTGTAGCGGGTGCCTGTAGTCCCAGTTACTCGGGAAGCTGAGGCAAGAGAATCACCTAAGCCCAGGAGTTGGAGGTTGCTGTGAGCTGTGTGATGCCACGGCACTCTACCGAGGGTGATAAAGTGAAACTCTGTCTCTACAGAAAAAAAAAAAAAAAAAGATGTCTGTGTAAGTTAAATGAGGCCAAATAAGGTGGTTTATGCTTGTAGTAATCCCAGCACTTTGGGAGGCCAACGTGGAAGGATTGCTTAGCCCAGTAGTTTGATACCAGCCTGGGCAACACAGTGAGACCCTATCTCTACAAAAACAAAAAAAATTAGCTGGACATAGTGGCACGAGCCTGGAGTCTCAGCTTCTCAGAGGCTGAGGCAGTGGGATAACTTGAGCCCAGGAGTTTGAAGCTGTAGTCAACTATGATCATGCCATTGCATTCTATCCTGGGCAACTGAGAGAGAATCTATCTCTAAAATTAATCAATAAATAACAATGTAATTCATAGTTTGTAGAGTGTCCTTGAATGTGCCGTCACCATTTTTTGCTATAAACCACATTTAAAATTTTGAATCGTTTGGTATCACATTGTGGTTATTTTTTAACTGACCCGTTGTCGAGGTCATAAAAGGGAATTGTTACTCTGGGCTTCATGGGGAGTGACCAGTACACCAACCCAGGGGGTGCATGGGGTCATACACAACTACTTCAAACTTTTCTCAGCACATACCCAGGGAGTTCTTGACAGCGTCAAGTATTCAATGCTAAGTAAAAGATGCTTCTGGACTGGTGTTCAATTAATTTGACAGGAATTGTGAGAAAGGGTAAACCTGGTTTGAAAAACTACACCTAATTTTTATAACACTGCTGTGAAGAATGTCCTGGTCTGAATTGACTCATTACGCTTTGTTGACTGTTAATGGAAGTGTGCTGACACAGTAAGATAATGCGGGAAGAAAACTAGTTCATAAAAGGCACACTATTATTTTATTTTATTTTTTAATTAGTTTTTTTATTGTTTGGGATTCATTGAGGGTACAAAGAATTAGGTTGCACTGTTTTCATTTGTTAGATAAAGTTCCTCTTATAATTGTGTCTTGAAAAGGCACACTATTGAGAGTTGTCCTTTTTGCTTTAGAATGGCTAATTTTCAAGCTGAAAGTGGAAATCACTTTCTGCTTTCTTTCTGGATCTTCTGAAGAAAGGAACTGCCCAGATGCTTAGCAAATACTGCTAGAGTTGCTTTTAGGCAGAGTAGAAACCCATCTTTGGAGAAAAGGTAAAGGCTTTCCTTGTTTTATTTGTTGCTGGTAAATTCTTCCTTTACCTAATGGATATCTAAGTTGTGTTGCTGGATTATTCAGGAGGATGATTTATTAATGTCAGCATTCAGATAATTCTTTTTTTTTTTTTTGAGACAGAGCCTCAAGCTGTCACCCTGGATAGAGTGCTGTGGCGTCACAGCTCACATCAACCTCCAATTCCTGGGCTCAAGCGAGTCTCCTGCCTCAGCCTCCCAAGTAGCTGGGACTACAGGCGCCCACAACGCCTGGCCATTTTTTGGTTGCAGCCGTCATTGTTGTTTGACGGACCCGGGCTGGATTCGAACCCACCAGCTCAGGTGTACATGGCTGACGCCCCAGCCCGTTGAGCCACAGGCGCCAAGCCCAGATAATTCTTGATACTTTTGACCTTAGTCATATTTAGCATTCTGAGATTCTATGTATTATTGAATAGATAACAAGTATATACACATTTTCTTTGCCAACTTCAAACAGACTTTCTTTAAATTTCCTAGTATGCAGTCCAGAATCCCTCAGGAGCATCCTTTCAACAAGCTACCCAACCTGTAGCTAAGAATACCTCCATGAGCCCTCGGCAGCGCCGGGCCCAGCAGCAGAGTCAAAGAAGATCATTGACTTCACCGGACGTAACCCAGGGCCAGCAGCCGAGAGACAATCACACCGATCACGGCGGATCAGCAGTACTGATTGTCATCCTGACTTTGGCATTGGCAGCTCTTATATTCCGACGGATATATCTGGCCAATGAGTACATATCTGACTTTGAGTTATAATATTGTTTTGTGACTTAAGAGCTGTGACTCAACTATTTCATTAAACATTCTGCATTGGGTATAATCTTAAGAATTGTTTACAAAAAGATTATTTTGTATTTACCATTCATTCCTTTTTATGACCCTTAGAAGTTAAGTATAAATACAGCTAGACATTCAGACTGCTGGGCAGTGTATCCAGCTTACTTTAAAGGACTGGAAATCAGAGTTCCTTGTCTTGCTATTTGATCTGCTTTACAGAGAAATAGCTTATTGTTGTTCCTCATGTCTCAGCTTTTTATTCTAAATTTGTGCACTTTTCTGTATAGCCCTTGGAAATTTTTGGATAAAAGATGATGTTTTAAGTTCCAATGATATTACTAGTTACTCAGTACCATTTATTGAGTACTCCATTTCTACTTACGTAGAGTGATAACAGGGATGGACGCGTGGAAAAGGGAAAGCCAAACTCATAAGAGATACACTGGTATTGTCCATTCTGTAACTTTATGTCCTGACGTTCTTCAGTGAAAATAACTATTTCAGTGAAATGTATGAGGAAATGAGAAATGAGATCACATCTTTGTTATTGGCTTTTATTTGAAGAGGGAATACTTCATAACCACTTTGATATACTCTTATCCCCCTCTTCAATACACATACAAATTTGAAAACAGTCCGCCATAGATCTTTGTTTTAAGGAAGAAAAGGGCCTATACCAGGAAATCACTTGGTTTTCCCAAAGTAGGAAGATGTTAAGATTTGAATGTTTGTTCTGCTTTGAATTATATATCTTTGAGATGTGATTACAAAGCTAAGCATATAATACTATAAATTTTCATTCCAAAAATATGCATAATGTTAAAATATTTCACGTACCATTTTAATAGAAAAGCTCAGGGCCCAAGTAACAGTGATAGAAGGTGGAAAGACCTTTACCTGGAGTTGTCTACCTAATTAAAGCCGAGGATATAATTTTCAGAGGAAAAATCAATATCTACCTTACTCCTAGCTAGCTGCACAGACTCGAGTAGGTAATGCTGTCCTCATGGTACCTGGTGAGGCTGTATAATCACAAGGGAACATTGCTTTCAGCATGTTTAGGTGGCAGCATCAAGGGCATTCGATGGTGTTAATGAAGTTTTCATTTTTAAATATGGGCAGTCCCTAGCTTTTAAATAAGCTACACTCTAAAAGTGTGTTTGTAAGGTATTTTTTTCACCAGTCAACAGTGTCGTAAATGATGTTTAGGTTCTAGAACAGTCCACAAAAGTTAGCCCATATGTATCTTGACTAGTTTGGTGAAGGGTATTCATAAAGTCCTTATGTGGTTTTAAGTAACTAAAATTATGGGGCAAGATAGAAGTAATTTATAAAATCATTTTAAAGGCAAATTTAATTTTTACTCCTGTTTCTGAGACTTTGGTTCTATTAACTGTTAGACACAATTTGTTTTCATAGCCAGTTTTCCTTTATGTCTAATCTAAAATACGAATGTATTGTATATTATTATATAATACAGAATTGTCTTAAACTTTAATAAATTAGCATTTTAAGGCTTACAGATCGTTTCTGTTGTATCTGTAGCTGGAGTGGGTAAAGTCTAAAAAGCCTAAGGACTTTATGAAGACTTCATATGTCTGAAAAATTATCGGTATTATCATTTTATAACCCTATGGCTATAAGAAAATGCCTTCTGAAGTCTTGATTTGGTGTATAAGATACTGGAAGCGTTGGTTCAGGCCGGAGGTCATGGCTCATACCTGTAATCCCAGCACTCTGAGAGGGCAGGGTAGGATCTCTTGAGCTCAGGAGTTTAAGACCAGACTGAACAAGAGGGAGACCCCATCTCTACTAAAAATAGAACAGATTAGCTGGGTGTTGTGGCAGGTGCCAGTAGTCCCAACTCCTCAGGCGGCTGAGGCAGGAAGATCACTTGAACCTAGCAGTTTGAGGTTGCTGTGAGCTAGGCTGACACCATGGCACTCTAGCCTGAGCAACAGTGAGAATCGGGCTAAAAAAAAAAGAAAGAAAGAAGGAAATGTTGATTCATTGGTCAGTGGTCTCCTAGCAAGAAGACCGACCCAACTGGGAAACCCAGCTTTAGTGTTACCAGCTGAGCAGAAAGAAATCCCTGCTGCCACTGATGCTGAGATGAAACGCGGCTACCCACGTGTGCTCTGCGTGTCTCAGTCTGGCCAACGTGCGAGCTGTGGCCTGTTTCCGTGGGGTATACACACAGTCTACAATTCAGCAAAGAAGATTTTGCACTGGGGAGATCCTTCTCTGATCACTGCTTGTCCCTTCCTGACACCTCCCTGGCCACGTGCTTGTTTGTTTTGGGCTTTTTTTAGCATCTGACAAACATCTGAGAGTGGCACGTTCTCCTGCTTCCCTCTCATCTCACGTGCTTCCTCGAAGTCCTTAAGTTGTCAGTCTGACCCCTATGTGGGGTTAACAGACTTCTTTAGAGAACTATTAAATATTAGTTTTAAAGCCTCACTAATTTAACCCTTTGGTTCCATAAGGCCCAAACTGGATGTGCGTCCTGGTAGATAAAGGCTTAGGACTCCCTTGTCCCCTAATCCTCAGATCTAGGTAACTCATGGCTTCCTTCACCAACATAGCACATGATTACACAAGGTAGTTAAAGGAGCATGCTTAAAAAAAGGTCTGTTTCACCTGTAACTGTCTAAGCCAATGAGCCTTTCAAATTTTATGTAATGTGGGGCTTTTACATAGCGCTGCACATATTCTTTCTTTTTTTTTTTTTTTGAGACAGAGCCTCAAGCTGTCACCCTGGATAGAGTGCCGTGGCATCACAGCTCACAGCAACCTCCAATTCCTGGCCTCAAGCGAGTCTCTTGCCTCCGCCTCCCAAGTAGCTGGGACTACAGGTGCCCGCCACAACGCCCGGCCATTTTTTTTTTATCTGGTTG
>CAUYRH010045390.1:0-11376 GCA_963574655.1 Perodicticus potto
AAAAAATGGCCGGGCGTTGTGGCAAGCACCTGTAGTCCCAGCTACTTGGGAGGCGGAGGCAAGAGACTCACTTGAGCCCAGGAATTGGAGGTTGCTGTGAGTTGTGATGCCACAGCACTCTATCCAGGGTAACAGCTTGAGGCTCTGTCTCAAAAAAAAAAAAAAAAAAGAATAGGTGATGTTAAGTTCAATGAGGAATATTTTGTTTTTAAAAAGCTTTTTATTTTGAATTATTATGGGTGCATAATATTTATACATCTTCATAGGGTACGTGTGATGTTTTGCTACAGGCATACAATGTGTATGAATCAAATCAGGGTAACTGGGGTATACATCACCTCAAGCATTTATCATTTTTTTGTGTTAGGAACATTCCAATTCCATTCTTTTAGTTATTTTTAAGCGTACCATAACTACTGTTGACTATAGTCATCTTGTGGTGCTATCAAATATTGCTTATTCTAAGTATCTAAACATATTTTTGCACCCATTAACCATCCCCAGTTTATCCCCCCTTCCCAGCTGCTGGCAGCCATCATTGTGTTCTCGCTGTCTTCATGAGATCAATTGCTTTAATATTTAGCTCCCACATGTGAAAGAGAACATATGAGATTTGTCTTTCGATCATTGGCTTATTTTATTTAACATTCTGCAGTGTCATCTATATTGTTGCACATGATAAGATTTCTTTGTTTCATAGCTAAATAATATTCCATTGTATATATGTACCATGTTTTCTTTATCCTTTCACCTCCTGATGGATGCTTTGATTGATTCCAAATCTTAGCTACTGTGAATAATGTTGCAATAAACATGGGAGTGCGGGCGTCTTTTGCATATCCTGATTTCCTCTCCCTTGGATATATGCTTAGCAGTATGATTGCTGGGTCATACAGTAGTTCTATTTTTAGTTTTTTGAGGAACCTCCATACTGTTGTGCTAATTTACATGCCTGCTAACAGTGTATGAGGGTTCCCCTTTCTCCACATCTTCACCAGCATTTGTTATTATTTGTCTTTTTAATAAAAGTCATTTTAACTGGGGTGAGATATAACTCATTGTAGTTTTGATTTGCATGTCTCTGATGACTACTGATGTTGACCATTTTTTCAAATACCTGTTGGCCATTTGTACATCTTGAGAAATGCCTATTCAGATCAACGAGCAATTTTTAAAAGCACCTTAAAGCTTTTTCTATCCACAAATATTTGACTCTCTAATCAGTCAATTGCATATATGCTCAGCCCTGAGAATTTTGCCTACAAAGCAAATGACTTAAAACTACAAACCATGAAGAAAAAAAAAGCAGGGAGATCCCAGCCTTGTGGGAACAGTCCAGTCTTAAGCCATTTCCTATTGCATGAGTTTCCAAGATGCCTCTGATCTATGCATGATTTACCCTAGCCCTGTGAGTCTCTTCTTAATCAGGAGAGTTCACATGTGGCCCACTCTTGGTTTCAGATGTCTGCCCTGCACCTGCTCACCCCTGAACCCCTCAGAACTCAATGGTGTCCCTCAGTCCTTTCGACCTGGCCTCACACGAGGCACCTCCCATAATCTGAGGCTCTAGACAAGTTCCTACACCCAGAGCATACCTTCCAAAAGGGCACCCAAAGGGGAGCTTCCAGTGGCAAGGAAGGCTCACAGAGAGGGGCAGAGGAGGTGCAAGGAGGGGTCTGTGGTCTGAGAGAGGACACAGAGGAGGGCCTAGCCCCTTCTCCACCTCCTGTGCTCCTAGAACCAGAGGAGATTTTGGTATCATGGGGTAAGGAAACAGCACTGCTGCCAAGGATGACTGCGCGGAGTGATCCAGGAACAAAGCAAATGAGGAGAAGAAGGAAGAAGGAGACGGGCAGAAATGTTATACTGCAGAAAAGCTGAGGCTGAGTCTTCAGGGAGGGGGCAGGCCCTGCAGGGAGATTGGAACATCTTCTTCAGAACAACAGGGAACGGACAATTCCATCTCCCTCTCAAGAATGACTGCAGAGCACAGGTTGTCAGGGCTGAATGAGTCCTTGGAGATAATGATGATGATCCCTGTCATTGTAACAAACAACAGCAGCCAGCGCCCCGAGGACCCCCTGTGGCTCAGACACTCTTCGCGGTGCTTTACATGAGCCTCTCATTAATCCTCACGACCACTTTGCTAAAGAGGAAGCGAGATGCAGAGAGCTTAACAAACTCACCCAGGGTCCCAGAGCTGCCCAGGGCCAGAACGGGGCTGGAACCCAGGTCTTTGGAGATCTGCTCCAGATCCCGTGCCGTCTGTCAAATAAAAGCTTCAAGTAATTTTTCCTAGCACACTATTCTGAATTGCCATTCCATATTTAATGATCATAAACTACTCTCGTAAATGAATTCGCTTTTATAAAATGGATCATAGCGCGCAATGATCAGGCCCCGACGTCCTGTCACACATCTTCACATCTTACAGTAATGACGTAGGAGGATATAGTCTGCCATCTAAATAGGTGGTAATTTTAAAATATTTGCGAGCTGATAAGTTCAAAAGATTATTTAAAAAATCAACTTATCGGCTCGGCGCCTGTGGCTCAACGGGCTAAGGCGCCAGCCACGTACACCTGAGCTGGCGGGTTCGAATCCAGCCCGGACCTGCCAAACAACAATGATGGCTGCAACCAAAAAATGGCCGGGCGTTGTGGCGGGTCCCTGTAGTCCCAGCTACATGGGAGGCTGAGGCAAGAGACCCGCTTAAGCCCAGGAATTGGAGGTTGCTGTGAGCTGTGATGCCATAGCACTCTATCCAGGGTGACAGCTTGAGGCTCTGTCTCAAAAAAAAAAAATCAATTTATCAGTTTTGTAAAATCTTAACTATCACCTTTCCTCACACAGGAAGGGGCATGAGGGTCTATGCAGTGAAAATAAAGTAGAAAAAGATGCCCTGAGGCTCAGCTCAGTGGCTCATGCCTAGCCTCAGCACTTTGGGAGGGCGAGGTAGAAGGATCTCTTGAGGCCAAGAGTTCAAGACCAGCCTGGACAAGATAGCCAGGCCCTGTCTCTACAAAAAAATTTTAAAAGCTTCTCTAGAGAAATCATGAATTTCAAAAACAATTTAAAAATTAGCTGGGCATGGGCACATATCTGTAGTTCCAGCTACTAGAGAGGTGGAAGCAGGAGAATTGCTTGAGCCCAGGGGTTTGAGGCTGCAGTGAGATGTGATCGTGCCATTGCACTGTAGCCTGTGCCACAGAGCAGGACCCTACCTCTAACAAAACAAACAAACAAACAAAAACAGAAAGCAAACAAAAACAAAGAAAAAGATATCTTGGGGTGAAGTTAGATGTCTCTTAACTCCTTCATCTAATCGATGTCTCTGAAATATCTCTTACCCCTGCTCCCAGTGTGCCACAGTCACCATTGCCTCCATTCTGCCACCCTCAGCATTTCTGGAGTTCTCTGCAACTGCTTCCTACCACAGGTCCTTCACAATGCGGCCAGAATGAGTCTTCTAAGAAGTCCTATCAGGTGGCTGGCTGGCTTAGAAACATCTGATTATAGAGACAGAAAGCAGGATGGTGGCAGTCACTAGAGGCTGGGCAGAATGGAGAATGGGGAATTAGTGTTTAATGGGTGCAGAGTTTCAGCTTTAGGAGATGGGTGGTGGTGATGGTTGTACCACATTACAAATGTACTTAGTATCACTGAATGTATATTTAAAAATGGTTAGAAGGGTGGCTTGGCGCCTGTAGCTCAGCAGCTAGCGCACCAGCCATATACACTAGGGCTGGCGGGTTCAAAACCAGCCCAGGCCTGCCAAACAACAATGACAACTACAACAACAACAACAAAAATAGGGTGGTGCCTGTGGCTCAGTGAGTAGGGCACTAGACCCATATACTGAAGCTAGTGGGTTCAAACCCAGCCTTGCCAAATTGCAAAAAAAACAAAAACAAAAACAAACAAACAAACAAACAAACAAAAACAATGAAAATAGTCAGGTGTTGTGGTAGGCACCTATAGTCCCAGCTACTTGGGAGGCTGAGGCAAGAGAATTGCTTAAGCTCAAGAGTTTGAGGTTGCTGAGCTGACACCATGGCACTCTACTGAGAGTGACATAATAAGACTCTGTCTCTAAAAAAAAAAAAATGGTTAGGATGGTAAATGTTAAATGTATTTATCACAATAAAAAATAAAAAGTACCTGATGATTCCTAACGCTCTCAGGATACAATATCAGTTCCTCAGGGAGACAGTCAAGGGCCTTCATTAGCAACCTTATCTCCTATTTCCCTGCCTGGATCACATGCACCAATCCTGAGCAATCTGTTAGCAAACACAGCATGCCTTCTCACCACCCCTGGCCTCTATCCCTACTCTCTAGAATGCACTTTTCCTCCTCTGCTCGAAGGCCAAGAACATCTTAGTCTTAAGACCCGTTTAAACTGAGCCAGAGTCACCTCCTCCTCAAAGTTCACACCTCCACGCACCTGGTGATGGCTGTGACCTTCTTCCCCAAGGCACAGCTGTCTCTTTGTCCTTTTGGTCTCCCTAAGGACCTAGCAGACACTCAGTAAATGTTTGTTAAGTGTTTGATGAATAAGATTTTTGTCCCTCTCCTGGGGGATCTTGACAAGACCTTCATGAATGACTACATGAATGGGTGAATGACTAGAGAATTCTGTCTAGGAAGCTGCACATTTCAATAAGGATGGAGGGTTCAGGCAGGGTCCAGGGTCTGGGGTGTAGCATCTGAAGCCCACAGAGTCCGTGCTGCATGGTCTGATGTCTGCTGTCCAGTGGCAGAAGCCAAAGGAATGTCTCCAGGTGAGGTCTCTGGGGTGATCTTGGCCATGGTTCTACCTACACACCCTCCAATGCTCATTCTCCCCTCCTGGTTTGTTGGTCTTCCTCACAATCAGTAAGAAGTAGCAATCTTATATCTAAGCCAGCTGCAGTTGGTGTCTTTATTTGCCACAAGGACACTGATGTTAGAAATGAACACAGACCAATCTGGGCCCCTGATCTTCAAGAAGGAGAAGGAAAATGTGCATTTACTGAGCACCTACTGCATACATGCTTTGTAGTGTTCTGAAAGATTCAGCTAACATACCTGGATATGTTTTTCGCAGGGGCTCTGCGGGTCCTGGAGCAGCCGTCTCCAGCCTGTGGGGTACCTGGGACCAGTTTCACGGAGACAATTTTTCCATGGAACCGGGGGTGGGGATGGTTTCAGGATAATTCAAGCACACGGGCTCAGTGGCTCATGCCCATAACCCCACCTTAGTTAATCAGGCATTGGATTCTCATTAGGAGCCAGCATCTAAATCGCTCACCTGCAGTTTACAGTAGGGTCTGGCTCCCATGAGAATCTAATGCCACAGATGATCTGACAGGGGGCAGAGCTCAGGTAGTGATGTGAGTGATGAGGAGTGGCTATAAATAGAGATGAATCTTCCCTAGCCAGCTGCTCACTTCCTATTCTCTTTGGCCTGGCCTGGGGTTGGGGAACTGTAGCCTTAGAGTGACAGTCTCATCTGGGCTGGCCAGACCTCTGAGAGCAGAGGGGCTACCAAATTCCTGCCTCATCACCATCGTTCCATGGAGTATCAGCCTTCCCATCCCCAGCTCTTGCAGGGGCTGTCCATATGGCAGCCACAACTTTTAGTCAAAGACCCAGGACTGCCTGCTTCGGCCTGATGAGCTAAATTCTCATTTCACTGACTTCCTGCATTTTTTATTTTAATCTTTTAAACTCATTTGCTCTTGAGTTCTTGATCCATCGGCTCAAGAAGTGACAAGTTGCAGCCTTCTCCCCTCTATTTTAGGAAGTTTGTGCAACAGTTGCAGCAGCTGCTGCCACTGGACTGGGTTTGAACACATTGCAGCAATCCGCCAGCTGTATGATCCTTCAGAGTGAGGCGGGCTGTGTCAGTCTGGCTGACTGAGTGGACCTCTGAGTTTCGGAACAATGAGCAGGGTGTGTGGCTGGGACCATTAGCTCATTAACATTTGCTATAGCGATCGCTGTCGGCAGGCAGAGAGCACCTCATGGCAGAGTAATACCTGAGCAGGGTCATTACAACTCCTTTTTTCCACAGGCGCTTTCGATGGAACAAGTGTTTATGTAATGTATGAGACCCCAAAATTTCCTACCTAGTCTTACACTGGCTTAAGAAAATCCTGAAAAGAGAGCCAGGTATGGTGGCTCATGTCTGTAATTCTAGCACTCTGGGAGGCCAAGGCAGGAGGATCCCTTGAGCTCAGGAGTTCAAGACCAGCCTGAGCAAGAGTGAGGCCCCCCGACTCTACTAAAAATAGAAAAATTAGCTAGACATTGTGGTGGGCACTTCTAGCTACTTGGGAGGATGAGGCAAGAGGATCTCGTGACCTCAAGAGTTTGAGGTTGCTGTGACATAGGCTGAAGCCATGGCACTCTCGCCTCGAGCAACAGTGAGATTCTCTCTGAAAAAAGAAGAGAAAAGAAAATCCAGAAGAGAAACTGTCCAAATAAATCAGAGAGATTGTTCACATTCAAAAGTGTTCTTTCCCCTGTAAAAGGTTTCTGTTGTGCAGTTGGGATTTTGTTTACAGAACTGGATGTGACTGAGGAGAAGGGGGGTGCTCAGGGGCTCAGCCTATGTCAGCTCAGCAACCTGGATCTTCCAGCCCCTCCCAGCTAGAGTCACGGGTGCCTCCAGCTGTGGCCTGGATCCTGGCCAGAGCCTGAAGCTGTCCTGACCAGCAGCCCCAGCTCACTCTGTCCTCTAGGCACTGGGCGCTGCTTGTGACGCCTCCCACCATCCTTTGTTAATTCAGCCACTCCATCACCTCTTTCTTGGCAGCCCATATATCTGCCAAGCTCGCTGCATGGCACTGGGGCTGCACAGGTGGGTTATGTCCACAAGCTGATTGAGAGAAGTGACATCACGTATGCTGCCTGCTTGGGGAGCCCAGGACACAGGGCACTCACCTAGTCAAGGGGGAGGGGAGCCCAGGAACACCCAGGAAGGGAGTGTCATTTCTGCTGAGACTGACAGGGGAGCAGGTAGTGAGTGAAGATGTGAGCAGAGAGGGGACAGCAGGGGCAAAGGCCAGAAGAGGCCAAAGCATGAGGGAAGGAGAGGAGTGAGAGGTCTTCATAACAACCCCGTAGGGTGGGGATTACTACTGTCATCATCCTTATTTTACACATGGGAAAACTGAGGCACAGGGTGGCCAGGTAATCTGCCCAAGATCACATATCCAGTGAGGAGCTGAGCCATGATTTGAATCCAGGGAATCTGGGTCCTGAGTCCAATCACCACACTGAGTTGAATCTGAAAACAGGTGAAGGGTTTTAAACAACAAAGTAATGTGAAGGTCAGACTTGCATTTTTCGCAAGGTCGCCCCCTCCCACCCATGGGGCCAGCAGGTAGTGCACCCGTCTCCCCAGCATGGCCTGTGCTTGGTAAAGTGCCCATATGCTTGGTGGCTGAGCTGGTTATTGCAGAGGAGGTGGAGAGGTAGGAGAGTTTCCTCCTCCGGACCACAGCTGCCCAGCTCTTCTGGGTGCTCAGCTTCTAATGTTTTGTCCAGACCCACCTTCTCAGCCCTGTCCAACACTGTGGCTTCCTCCCATTCCCAGAAGCCTCTCCACTGGGGCAGCAGGACAGGTGGAAATGCAGACGGTCCTGTCTCGGTGGCTCTCCTGTTTCCCAGAGAGGCTCCTTTCACTCCGCAGCCTTCTGAGGCCCGCAGTCTCTGCCATCACTGCAGCCCACACTCATGTCTCCCTTCTTTCAACTCCCGCAGCACTTACTGTGAGAGGCGCACAGTCGCCTCCTGTGTGCATTGTTCTCTAGCTGGTTTTTGTTCATTCATCCTTTCAACTATCCTGAATTGTCTAGAGATGAGTCATAACTGGGGAGATGGTTATGTACCAAAAAGTTATTAAAAAAACAAAACAAAACATTATGGATGTTAAAAAAAAATGTTGTAGGTATGTGTCTGACTTCTTCAGCAAAAAAAAAAAAAAAAAAAAATGTGAGAACACAATGAAGATTGTTTTGTGGTACACAGGTCCTGCCAGAGACATATGGGGCCGAGTGTCTCTACACAACTGGCCCTGGTCTCTTTGGCTTTTTCATTAGCTCTTTTTAGGTTTGTTGTCTCTGCCCCATCAACTGACTGTCTTGCATAAACCATAGACGTGGACTGGATCCCAGGTCAGCCCATGCAATAGGCCTGGGCTAGCCCCAAAGCCCTAGGTCTTCCTCTGCTCAGAATCCTCTGCTGAGAGACTCTCAGGAGTCATCCTGCTCCTTCCTTCTAAGTAGCTGCTTCTGGACATTGTGTGCTGGGAAATCAGGTAACTGAGTCAGGTAATTGAGCATTTCAGAACTGAAAAGAAAGGGGACCTTTTTGTTCTCAGTGACGGCTAGGTTAGACTCCCAACTTTGTGCTTTTGGTCAAGCTTCTTGTAGGCACAGGCTGTGTCTTAATCATGATGGAAACTCCACCCTGAGGACAGTACCTGGTGAACAGAAGACCCCCTAAATATTTTGTTGAGTGAATTAACAGGAAATCGAGTTTAAGTTAAGCTTGGGGACCTTCTGTGCTAGCTTCAAGATTCTGACAGTGCTCTTCAGATACAAGCTTGACTTTATGTAATGTCTGCTGAAGACACAGCTCTGCTCAGCGTGCTTTACTTTTGTTCCCAGAGTCTACTATTCCAGTGACTCTGTACATGGTTGGGCATGGAATAAGCACATAATGCCAACAGCCAGTGTAATTGAAAATGTGTTCCCTTGCTGGACTGGATCCACTTTCAGAACAAACATTCATTAGATGCATTCTGTGGCCTGGTGGAGTTACCAGGGACATGGAGATAAGATGTAACTTTGCCTGCTAGAAGGTCACAGTCTGACAGTGGAGGTAGTAGAGGAGGGGAGAGAAACACATAAACAATGAAAAGAAACAGGCAAGAGACCAGGCGGCACTAACTCTCACTGCAGTGTGGTGAGTGTAAAAACAGAGCCTTCCATGTGAAGATAAAGTCAGCTAATGACTCACCAATAGATAAATACTTAGCTACCTACCAGCCTTGAATAACTACACATTGTTCTCAGGCCAGCAAACATTGGAGCCTCTATCTTCCATTGCAAGAAGCACAGAGTCTTGTTTGTTGTAGTAGAAGACTGAAATCAGACAGACCTGTTTTTGAATCTTAACTCTAAAGTCTACCAATTGGATGGTAATTTAACTTCTCTAAGCATCCGATTAATCAAAACAGCAGGGATTACAACACTTAACCTTACCAAGATGTTGGGAGGGCACTAGGAACACAGGATCAAAAAGGAAAATCCTTAACCTTAAGAAGCTCATGACCTGGTAAGGGACACACGTTTATGTCATGAACACACACTTAAAACTATTGAAAGGTATCCATATTATTTGTAGAGGAAAAGAAAAAGTAGTGAAAACTTTCAGTATTGACTGAATTTTTCTGTACTGATGGAATATACTAGGGTTTTCCAAAGAAATGAAATCAGTGGAATGTGTGTGTGCTTGTAAAGAAAGGGAGGAGGGGAGAGAGAGAGAGGAAGAAAGACAAAGAGAGAGACAGAGAAAGAGAGAGGAGGAATTGGCTCGCATAGTAATGGAGGCTGGCAAGTCCAAAACTTGCAGGCCGGCAAGCCGAAGACCCAGGGGAGCTCACGTTCCATTTGGAGTCTCAAGGCCATCCACCGCAGGACCAGGCAGAATGATGTTGCAAATGGAAGGCAGTCTGTGGGAGAATTTTCTCTTGCCCAAAGGAGGCTGATCTTTTTGTTCTATTCAGGCCTTCTTTGGCTGACTGGATAAGGCCCACCCAGGTTAGGGAGGGCAATGTGCTTACTCAAAGTCCACTGATCTAAATGTTAATCTCATCCAAAAATGCCCTCACAGAAACCCCCAGAATAATGTTTGACCAAACATCCGGGCACTATGACCCAGCCAAGTTGACACATAAAATCAGCCATCACACTGAACGAAGTGAATCAAGTTTCAAAGCCAGAGAATTGTGCAGAGAGACTTTGCCAACCAGCTTTCTTGATTTCCCCACCATCTTGACTCTATGGGGTGTCATCAGCACCTCCAGGTGGGGAGTAGGGTGGGGGCAACCCTTCTAACTGCCCACTGCACAAAAGCATTGATTATATGGGAAATTTGGGTGGAAAGTCCCAGTCAAATGTTTGTCAGTAAAATTGCTGCCATATGGTAGCAGAGGAAGAACTTTCTCTCTGATGAGCCATGCTCTGGGCAAACAAACCACTGCAACAATTTAAGGGAGTAAACTCAACCAGGAGGAATCATTCATTCTGAAATGTATACTGAATATAGCCCTTCTGCAGACCATTAACTCCACTAATTACAACAGTGATTTAAGAGATAAGTGTTCACTAACGTTTTATAAGGCTCGAAGGCTCCTTGCAGCAACACAGGCATCCCTCTCCTTGCCCGCTGCTCCCACCCCCAGACATAGGGAAAGAAGGGAAAAAACCCTACTACTTACTAAACACTTGCTGTATGTTCTTCCTATGGGTTAGCTCATTTAATCCCCACAAAAACTCTCTGAGGTTGGGATTATTTTTATAGGTTACACGTATAGGAAACTGAGGTTCAGAGAGGATCAGGGTATTCGAGGTCAAATCATAAATCAATAGTAAGGTTGCGATTTAGGATCTTCTGGCTCCAAGTTCAGCGTGCTCTTGCTTCAGCAGCTTCTTCATATAAGGTAATCTAGAAAAAAATTTTCAAGAACTTTAAATAAATAAGGTAATGACTTGTTAGTACTGCCTTTGCTGTCTGTTCCCTAGAGTTTCTTCCCTTATTGGATACGATACTTAACAGGTTTCATATTTTTTAGGATGCAACTCCTAAGGGGACTGAGACTAGTCTGATCCTTCCTAGAATTCCTATAGCACCTAGCAGAGATCTGGGGAGACTTGCTGGGGCAGCTTCAGCAGTGGGTAAAGGATGGGCTTTGGCACTCAGACTACATGAGTCTGTATCCAGACTCTGATGCTTGCCACCTATGCAACCCTGTACATAATACATGACTTCCCTGTGCCTCAATTTCTTTGTGAAATGGACATGATGATCACAATAGTACCTACCTTGTGGTTGGCATTAAGCAGATTGAATTAGTTGATCTTTGCAAAAAACAGTGCTCAACACATGTAATCACTCAATAAATGATAGCTTTTTCTATATCCAGGGACTTCAATTTTCTGGAGCCTTATTTTCTCCAACCAGAGTTCTTTCGGGCATAGACTTTTTTTTTTTTTGAGACAGAGCCTCAAGCTGTCACCCTGGATAGAGTGCTGTGGCATCACAGCTCACAGCAACCTCCAATTCTTGGGCTCAAGTGAGTCTCTTGCCTCCGCCTCCCAA
>CAUYRH010045394.1:0-66042 GCA_963574655.1 Perodicticus potto
CGCCTGTGGTCCCAGCTACTTGGGAGGCAGAGGCAAGAGACTCGCTTGAGCCCAGGAATTGGAGGTTGCTGTGAGCTGTGATGCCACAGCACTCTATCCAGGGTGACAGCTTGAGGCTCTGTCTCAAAAAAAAAAAAAAAAGTGATTTTTCAGCGGCTCTTGCTTACCTAAAACTTTTGTCAGGAGTCCTAGAACCTTAACTTCTCTCAGCCTCAGCTTCCTCATCTGTAAAGTGGGACTAACACCAAAGATGAAATAATATGTGTTAAACGCTGCCTTAGACCCAAGTGGCCTTCAATACATGAAAGGATTAATAAATTGTGGTATATGAATACTACAGAATATTACTTGGTCATAAAAAAGATGGAGATCTTATACATTTTTTTAATAATCTGGATGTAACTGGAGACCATTCTCCTAAGTGAAATATCACAAGAATGGAAAGAAAATCACATGTACTCTGTACTAAACTGGAGTTAGGAGGTCAGCACCTTAATGCTCTCATGTGAGAATAATGCAACGAAGTTCAAGTTGGGGATGGCAGGAAGGGATGGGTAAATTCGTACCTAACAGGTACATTCCATGAGTACATTGCACAATTCCTGGGTGAAGGACACAACTACAACTTGAACTTTAATGACAAACATGAAAAAATAACAACAACAACAAAGCAAATATGTAACCAAATCATATGTACCCCCATAATAAGCTGAAATTTTAAAAAAAGATAACAGTTAAATGAAGCTATTAAAAAAATGAAAATAAAAGCTGCCTTAGTCCACTCAGACTGCTATTAAAAAAGTATAAGCTGCATAGATTATAAACAACAGAACTATATTTCTCAGGGTTCTGAAGACTAGGAAGTCCAAGATTCAGTGTCTGGCAAGGGCCATCTTTCTGGCTCATGGGTCTTACCTTCTCTCTGTGTCCTCACACAGTGGGGGCAGGGCACTGTCTGGCCCTCTTTTCTAAGGGCACTAATCTCACTCACAAGGGCACTGTCCTCATGGCCTAATCACCTCCCAAAGTCCCTGTCTTTTCATACAACCACATTGGAGGTTAGGTTTCAGCATATGGATTTTGGGACATCACAACCACTCAAACAAAATGAAGGAAGGGAACACCTTGGGGTGGAGGTGGGGAGGGCAAGTAAAGGGAAGTTGGGCAAGGGAAGGAGCCAGGCTTACTTGCTACTGGGGTGGGAGACTCAGCTTCTGGCTTTAGAACACAAGGCCCAGTGCCACTCATGGACCAAGAGAGTAGAATTAGAGCTTGGTACAAGAGGCTTTCAACCTTGATCATACTTCCCAGGGGTCCTGGGAGGGTGGGAGGTGTGGCAGGCCACCTCCTAGTGCCACACAGCTGTGTTCTAATAGACCAAAACTAAGAAGATAGGGGGTGTTTTGGTTCCTGAGAGGTTGAGTTTAAATACTTGGGCCTCCACTCCATCTCCCCAGGAGAGGCTATGGCAGCCACCTGTACCCCCATTACAAATAATTCATACAATAGCAGAAAAAGGAGAACTGACAACAATTACAGTTACACGATTTCCTGAGCACCAGCATTATCTCCAAGGATTATAACCATTTTGAAAGTAGGTATTGGCCTCATTTTACAAATAGCACAGTCTGGATTTGAACGAGGGTGACTTAGTGTGGAAAGCCTATGGATATTCCAGTGTAGGCTCCCTAAAGAGCCATCACCAAAGCCCCAGATCTCACAGCACCCAATCATAGGGCCCCACAGGTACCAGGAAGCATCCCTTATTCTTCATTCATTCATTCACTCATTCCACAGGTCTTCGGTGGATTCTACTAAGAGCACATTGCTGTTCCAGGCTGTGCTGAACTTGGTTATAGATACAAAGAGGACTAAAATCTAGGCTCCTGCCTGCCCTGGGGCAATTTTCCATTTAATAGGAACATTATGCATGCTATAGGGGAAGAGGGAAAAGCTCTTTGGGCAACATGTAAAATACATACTCTGGACTTGGACATCTGTTGCACACCCATATTCATAGTTGCATTATTCACAATAACCAAAACAATTTGTGTGCTATGGTATGAATGTACATGTCCTCCAAAATTCTTCTATTTATTTTTTGAGAAGGAGTCTTCCTCTGTCACCTTGGCCAGAGTGCAATGGCATCATCATAGCTTACTGAACCTCAACCTCTTGGGCTCAAGTGATTCTCCTGCTTCAGCCTCCCTAGTAGCTGGGTCTATGGGCATGTGCCACCACATCTGCTGATTTTTCTGTTATTGGTAGAGACGGGGTCTTGCTCTTGCTCAGGCTGGTCTCAAACTCTTGATCTCAAGCAATCCTCCCAGCTGAGCCTCGCAGAGTGCTAAGATTAGAGGCATGAGCCCAAAATTATGTTCAAACCTCACTAACACCCAAGGTGCCTCCCCCTGAATGCTAGCAGACCTGGCCCAGACCATTTAAAACACCACACCCATCCCTGAGCCCCATTCCCCATCTACTCATCCTCCCCAGCGACCACTTGCTGCACCCACACCCCCCATTCTCCCCCTCCCTTCAAAGAGGCATCTATAAAGGTATCTGACCTTCACTGAGATACTGGGTAATCATTCTGATGGTTCAAGGTGACTATGGTACATAGTATTAAGTGGGGCCTTTGAGAGGTGGATAAGCCATGATGATAGAGTTCTTCATGAATGTGATTAGTGCCCTTACAAAAGAGGCCTGCGGGAGCTTGTTAGCCCCTTTTTGTCCTTCTGCCATGTGAGGACACATAGAAGTGACCATCTGTGAGGAACAGGCTCTCCCCAGACACCAAATCTACTGATACCTTGATCTTGGACTTTCCAGCCTCCAGAGCTGTGAACAATAAATTTCTATTGCTTATAAGTTACTTAGTCTAAGATATTTTGTTATGGCCGTCCAAATGGACTCAAGACACTGAGTGTCCATCAGCAGGTGAATGGGCAAACAAAATGTGATACATACCTGCAATAAGACACCATTCAACCTTATAAAGGAATGAGATTCTGACATACGCTACAACATGGATAAACCCTAAAGACATGGTAAGTAGACATGGCAGACACAAAAGGACAAATGCCGTATGATGCAATACTTTTATATGAGGGACCCTGAGTGGTCAAATTCATTAGAAACAGAGAAAGACTGGAAGGAGGGGAAATGGCATGTTAGTGTGTTTTGTGGGTATAGAGTTTTAGTTTGGGAAGATGAAAAAGTTCTGGAGATGGATGGAAGTGCTGGTTGCACAGTAATGTGAATAGACTTATTGTCATTGAACTGAATGCCTAAAAATGATCAAGAAGATGCTGTAGTTCCATGTTCCTGCCAAAACTCAAGTTGAAATTTGACTCCCAGCATGGCAGTGTTGGGAAGTGGGTGTTAGTCAGAAGTGTTTGGATCACGGGGTGCCATCCTCATGAATGGATTAATGCCAGGTACAGGGAGCAAGTAAGTTCTTGCCCTCATGAAAATGGATTAGTATGAGGCGTGCAGGTTGTTGTAAGCAAGCCCAGCCTCTCCTGCACGTCTCTGCACATGCTCACTTTCCCTTCTGCCTTCCGCCATGAGTTGAAGCAGCCCAAGACCTTCACCAGATGGACTGCCTGGTTTTCTACTTTCCAGCCACCAGAGTTATGAGCCACATAAATCTCTTTTCTTTATTAACTACCCAGTCTCAGGTAGTCTGTTTAGCAGCAGAACATGGGCTAAGACAGATGATAATGGTTATGTATATTTCACCACAATGAAAAATTGTGGAGCTTGGGGTCCTGTGAGGCTCAGTGAGGGAGGCCGTGGATCCTGCTTCCTAAGACAGAGCCTACTGGCCCTTTGCCATGTCTACCTGTGCTCTGAGCCCCAGGGCCCACGGGGTGGCTGAGACCCAGGCCATGCGTTCATGGGGGAAAAGGTACTGGTAGAGTTTAAGGAAAGAGGCTCCAGGACAAGCACTTGCTGGATGAGAGGATCAAACACCCCAGCTGGGGCTACAGGAACCTTCCTGGAGCAATGGCTGAATGGAGCCTGGGATTGACAGGTGCTCAAGGGCACAGCAGGGGCAATAAGAAGAAAAGTGGAAATTCTGCTGGGGGCAATGATCCTGAAAGGATCCCCTCGTTATGAATGATCTTCACTGTCTGAAGGGGAATCCTGTGCACAGTGGCAGCTCCCAGAATGCTGAGGAGGAAGAGCTGAGAGCCAGACTCTCTTTGTGCTAGTACAGCAGGATATTTGGTGTTCCCACTGCCCCTGGAAGGAGTAGCCTGTTCTCTTAAGGAAGAACTTTGTAGTATAACTAGATAGAGAAGTATTACCTGGGAAGGTAGTGATTTTCCCAACTCACAGGTACTCTGAGAGAGGCTATCCCCTGCAGATTCACAGACACCTGCATACTGGGCTGTGTGGTTAGGAAAGTGGCAGAAATTCCCCCAGAAAAGACCACTAATCCTTGCAGGAAGGCCACCTGGCGCAGGGCACTAGATAACCCCAAACTTCCATTCTGGAGTTGCCTTTCATCCTGGTGCTGGTGTGAAGAGTGGGGCAGCAAAGCCATTCCTGATGTTCCCTGGCAACAGAGTCAGGTGGGGACACAGTCTGGTTCTCTGTGCCTTTGCCCTAAATGCTAGGGTGGGTGGGAGACTAGCAGAAGGATAGGTGCAGGGAAGGGGGACATGTCATCTTCTCAAAGGACTAATTTAGGGCTCGACGCCCATAGCTCAGTGGTTAGGGCGCTGGCCACATACCAGGACTGGCGGGTTTGAACCCAAACCGGGCCTGCTAAAGAACAATGACAACTACAAAAAAAAAAAAAAATAGCCATGCACTGTGGTGGGTGCCTGTGGTCCCATCTATTTGGGAGGCTGAGGCAAGAGAATCACTGAAACCCAAGAGTTTGAGGTTGCTGTGAAATGTGAGGCCACGGCACTCTACCAAGAGCGACATAGTGAAACTCTGTCTCAAAAAAAAGTTCTGGAGAGGACACACATAGCCCCAAAGCTGGAATGATTCTCCATGCTGAGATTTCAGATGGGATTAGCAGGTTATGTGAAGGTAACTTTTGGGTCAGCAGGAATTTCCTGATACTTTTTCACCCCACCTCTCTGCCCCTCCCACCGGGGAGCTCGTGTGACCTACAGAATGATGGCGGTAACTGCCACTCAGCACTCCCCAGGAAGGCAAGTCTGTGTACACTGGGGTGGTCAGGTCTGCTGCACATCAGAACCACCACAGAGACGTGTTAAAAATACTTCTCACATTGTACACAGCTATGATTTAACAATAAAGACAATAAAATAAAAAAAAATACCTCTCACAATCCCTTCTCTCTGACGATCATCTCAGAGAAAAACACAGGCTCCTATAGCAAATAAGAAGACCCAGGGAAAAAGCTGGGAGTCCCCGTCCCTGGAGGTGTTGCTTCATAGGGACAAGCAGGAGGGGTGGTGACAGGTCCACACCTGCCTGGGTTCATGAGCATCAGGCCTATACTCATCACACGATAGCTGCTGAGGACACACCTCGTGCACCAGCAAGCAGGCTCTGATGACTTACCCAGCTGTCCAAAAACCGCCTTGTGAGTCACCAGTCCATGATCCAGCAGATGACTATACACAGCCAAGCTCCAGAGACAACCTCCATGGGGACTCAGTCACGCTCCAAAGGCCTTTCCCCAGGCTCTGCCACAACCTCCTCCCTGCCTTGTTTTCTCTGCTCCTGGATGTCTGCACCGCTCTGGACATCTGAGGCTGGGACCTCCCAAGCTGATGAGTATTTGGAGAACCCTGCAGTGGCTGTTTTCTCCTGGGATAGGCAAAAACAAGCAAGAGCTCGAGTGAGCTGTCATATCAGAGGACATGCCGGCCTGCCTCCATTCACACGTCACGGGATCCCCAGGTCAAAGGTGGAGGTCAAAAGGGGTCCAAGGAGTCATTTTGACAGCCCAAGCTAGGGAACAAAACCAAGCTCCCACAGGGGCTGTGTACTGGCTGCAGATTCCCCACAGTGGGGGCTGCCGGGGGCTGGGGAAGAGCAGAAGCACCCAGTCCCTAACCCCAGACCCTTTTCTCAGGGCAGAATTGGTTTAAACTGATGGTTGGTGTGCAGAGACACCCGCCCCACCCCTCATTTGATTCCGACTGACTGCAGATTCTCAGTAATGATGATCTGATTAACAGAGGGCTCTTTTCTCTAGCTGGTCTTCTGCCTTCCTCTCTCCCCAGGGTTCACGTGATACTACTTACACAAGGATTCTGGTGGCTCTCACTGCTGACTTCCTAGGCGTGCCTTGCTCTGTTCAACTGCACACGTGAGACTTTGTGTTTGTCACCGTGGCCCTCGCCCTCAACTCCCAGGACAAGCCTCTCTTGGTTTTCCTCCAGTGTGCCCAGTTCTACCGCAGCTTCTTTCGCTGGTTCTTCCTCCTCTCCCTGGCCTAAGACAGTGCTCAGGACTCCAGCTTTGTTCCTTCCTTTCTTTCTTTCTCCACTGTCCTTCAGGGGGCTCATCCCACCCATGGTTTTGCAGAATATACCAACACCTCCAGCCCACCCACTCTCCGGAATTCTTGCACGCGTCTGACTGCCCGCTCCAGCTGTCCATTTGTATGTTTCATAGAGACTCAAACTAACTGTGTCCAAACTGAAGTCCTGAGTGTCCTCACCCCTGCTCAAACATGCTCCACCCTTAGCCTTCCCAGTCCCTGCAAACCAACCTTCTAGATGCTGGGAACCTCCGCGGGCCCCATGTCTCTCAAGTCCAAGTTAATCCTTTCCCACGATCTGCACGGCCTTGGGGGACCTGCACCCTGACCCCTGGTCACTTCTGTGACCGTCTTGCCCCCACAGCTGCACCAGCCTCCTTGCCGTCCCTCGCACACAGCAGGTGTGCTGTCTCCCCTTCCTGAAACACATTTCCTCCAGGTTCTCACTTGGCTCACCTCCTTCAATCCGTTCACACTCACTTTTTCACCGAGGCCTACGCTGGCAGCCCTGTTTTTTTGCCACAGCTTATCCCTCCCCTACCCCTTTCGTTATTTCTTCTTACCTTCAAACACACTATATATTTTACTTACTTATTATGTTTCTTTTTCACTGTCCATCTCTCTCAACGTGAAGACCCAGACCTTTGACTAGCTTTGCCCTTGGATGTGGCCCAAGTTCCCAGGACAATGCCTAGTGCTCAGTAAATACATTGACAGAAGTCACCGAGGTCCCTTCAGACCAATAGGAAGAGCTTCGTGGGCTGTGTATCAAATACACTACAATGTCACTACTGTATCCACATTAAATTTCCTGCTTAAAATTTACTGTCTGTAGAATCTTGACACCTTTCATTTATAGTTGGCTTTGATGTCTCAATTATTGGGCATAGTTGAGAAATATTAGGATTTGCGAGACCCTTGCTTACAATTTGATTTCAAATCTTTTAAAAGTAACAAATGAGGCTCGGCGCCTGTGGCTCAATGGGCTAAGGCACCAGCCACGTACACCTGAGCTGGCGGGTTCGAATCCAGCCCGGGCCCGCCAAACAACAATGATGGCTGCAACCAAAAAATGGCCGGGTGTTGTGGCGGGCGAGCTACTTGGGAGGCAGAGGCAGAAGACTCGCTTGAGCCCAGGAGTTGGAGGTTGCTGTGAGCTGTGATGCCACAGCACTCTACCCAGGGCGACAGCTTGAGGCTCTGTCTCAAAAAAAAAAAAAAAAAAGTAACAAATGAACGAACTTAAAGTATATGAATAAAATATAAAATATGTACTAATTATGATTTGTTTTATAATTTTATTTTCATATTTTGGAGCCAGCATGTATTTTTAAATTCTAACATTGTCACAGGTGCTCAGCCCTGTGACTCTGACGCCGACAGGAAACACAGTCTGATAATGTCAGTGTTGGAGCTGAAGGGGGGCCCACACCCACTTGTTAAGGGGACAGCCATATAACCTGTAACCTGGATTCTGGAGGTGGCTTCAACCCTGAATATCTCCTGGTGTCTGTATACTCCCCCTCCAATCTCCACGAGGCAGCTGTCCTCAGGCTCCCGGAGGCCAAGTCTCACGATTGAAAGTTCTTGTGTTCTTTTCCATATGCACCTGTACTGTGAACCCTGATTTCTGAGGAAACCAGGCGACTCTGTACTCTGAGGAGTCAAAAGAACCCCATCTTCCCTCTCTCCAAAGTCCAAGTCCTATTTTCTCTGTCATTTCTGCAGCAGGATGGATCCTGGTCTCCCTCATTACCTTCTGACGTGGGGTCCCTTCAGACACGAGAAATGTCTATGGCGGGCAGAGCACACAAAAAAGGGGGGCTCTATCAGCAGGATAAGGCCCTACGGAGTCACAGGTTACAGAACCTTGGTGTTGATTGAGCCTCCTGACTGAATAGCTGAGTGTCCTCAGGGTTTGCTTGTCTCGTGGAGTGAGAAAGTAAATGTCTTCCTGCCACCCTCACCATGTGTTCTCACCACTCTGTGCCACCTGCACTCACACCAGGCCCTAGGAATGGGGGTGGCTCCCAGGCCAGGCCCCTATCGGTGTGTGGGCTCTGAGCTTGCACCTACAATTTCTGGACAACTCATACTTACTCTGCAACTGTCTTACCCTCTTGGGGAGCCCTCTGTTTTCTGGCCCATTTCTTCTGCACCCCCAGATTCACCAGGCTGTGGACAACCACATCTTAGTAACCTCATAGGCACAATATCCCTAAACTGTGGTGTCTCCTCTCTCGGGCATCCAGACAGTCCCGTCCTGTCTTCTGTCTGCTCCTTTTCCCCACCCAAGCCCGTGACCTTGGGGCTATACATCCACATGGTATATATAAAAGAAACATGAGCCTGGGAGGTGTTACAAATTCAATTTCCAATTCTGAATGTGCCACTGACCATCTCAGTGACTTTGACCTCATCGTTTTGCATGTCATTTGACCTCTCTGACCCTCAGTTTGACATTAGTCAAATTGCTTTTGTAATGATATTTTTATCTTGGCGGTTCTGTAACAAGTCATAGAAAGTACCTTGGATAGCGCCCGGTGCACGGCGCCCTAAACCTTAGGTTTCCCTAGGCTCTGCCTTTCTGTCTAATATCTGCCAGTGCTTGGGGTTTTGGGAGGGAGGGGGGTGGCTTTTGGCTTTAGTCTTAATTTGCTCCATCTTCCAACTTGGGCTCACTTATGTTGCCACAACCAACACACTGGTGCCCTGTGTTTTCTCCTTCACCTGCTCAGCATTCTGCCTAGCTCCTTAGTGGGACACCGTGTATGAGGATGCCAGAGGCAGTGGGTGACTGGCTCCTAGACCCAGGCTCTCTGTGACCCTACCCAGGCTTGCTTCCAAAACCTTCCACAGTTCCCTCTCCCCTTGCTCTCACTAGCCCCATCTTCTGTGGTCATGGAGGGAAGCGAGAGGCTGGGTCTTTCCCTCCAATTTGAATTGACGCTGAGTCTTCCAAACGGTGAGTTTTAAATGCACTCCTCCTTCATAGAAACAAGTTCCACGCTATGTTTGTGTCCTGACATACCAGATCTGCATTTTTGCAACCCTCAGGCAGCCTCTCAGATTCCTGCAGCACCTGGCAATTTGCCGTCTCCCCACCAGCCTCATCTGGGCACAAATGCCTGCAAAGAACTTCTTCACCAGGAGCTTGAGCAATGGCTTTGACATCTGACTCATGGGCACCAGATTTCTTTTCAGACATGGCTGTGATGCTGCTTAGCTGTGTATTTAGTTCTAATGTTACTGTATATTTCTGCCCCTGCACCCCTTGTCTTGACCACAAAGGCTGACTGAAGAGGAGAAGCCCATCCTGGAAGACTCTGGAGGCTGCTCCTCCTTCAGCTGGCTTGAGATGAGGGTGGCCTTGGCCACACCAGAGAGATGGATGGGATCCGCAGGTTCTCTGGCTTCTGGAACCCAAGTCCTGTGACAGACATGGGCCTCCCCTCTCTCCTGCTGCTACAGCCACCACTGTGGAAACCCTTCCCAGAGGCAAGTTATTGCCAACCCGGCTACCAGTCAGGGTGAAGAATGTCTTGTATTGGGTGGCTCAAAGGAGTAGGGCACCAGCCCATCTACCTGAGGTCACAAGTTCAAACCCAGCCCTGTCCAAAAACTGCAAAAAAAAAAAAAAAAAAAAAGAATGTCTTATATTATGCCTCTGTTGGTGCCAAAAACAAGAGTATATACTGCAAACCGTAAGATTTGAGACCAGCTCACAAGATCCTTCCTAGCAAAGAGAGTCTTGGGGGCTGCAGGCTCTGGACCCACCTCTTATCTACATGCCTTTCCCTCACCACCACCCCTATTTTCTGTAAATGAATCAAATTAAATGGAGCAACTTGAAAGGGAGAAGAAGTTGCAAAAAGACAATCTGGGCAGAAATGCAAAGAAGCTGTTCCCCTATTCTGCTTTAGGGCTAAGGACAAAAGAGTTCTTGTTCCTTAAATCCAGTGACTTTCAGGCATTTTAGGGGCCCAGCTGGTGAAAATACTCAAGGGGCACTGTCAGGGTCCCCTGCACCAAATGAGATGGCTGTTCTCAGAGCCCACAACAGCCGTCCCTGCTTTCCACACCACAGACACTTCTCAGTTCCTCTGGGACAATCGAATGCCAGTATTTCCCAAGATTCTTTCCTGCCAAATAATTCTTATTCCAGGGGAAATGGAAGTATAACATAAATGCTTCATTTGTTGATAGAGTGAGTGACGTTACACCCCTGTGTAAGGTCTGTGCATTCCTTTTCACGTCCAACCACTCAGCCTGCGTCTTCGTGCAGGAGGGACCCTCTGCAGGCACTGGAGCCAGGCCCGGCCAGGGGATAAGGAGGAAGTCCTCTGATTCCCAAGGGACAGAGCTCATCAAACGCCAGTTTTCTGTCATTTGGTGGGGAAGGCACATTTTTACAAGAGGGGGGCCTCTCTCCGACTCCTTGAGGAGCCACCACTCCTGCTCTGCTGACAGCCCCAGCACTGAGTCAATGTCAAGCCCGGACTTTGCCCTGAAGGTATGAACACTGGGGACCAAGTGAGCAGAGAGGTGAAGGAGAAGTTGAGGTAGGTACCGAGGCCAGACCAGTGGGTATCGCTGCTTCCAAGGCAGCCGGGGAGGAGGTATCCCGTTTACCGAGCTGTGCTCGTCCCATTTCAGTTTGAACAGATGGAAATATAGTTCAATGTTTCAACATCATTTGCCTTTCTCGTGCTAAAATATTGATGGACGCTGCCCGGTCTGATGCCCCACAGTTCTGAGCAGTAACTGGAGCATGATGCGTACTGAAGTGAGACACGGCAAAGCCTTTAACGAGTGTTTAAAATTCCTGGAATAATGCTCACCACTGGCTCCACTCATTCGGCTCCTGAAAACCTCCCCCCTGGGCTGCCTCCTAATCGCGGGAAGAGCAGTGAGCACAGCCCAGCCCCCCTGCTGGTGGCAATTAGTGAGGCAGCTGCTCGTCTTCAGGACGGGAACAAAGCAGGAGGTGCCCGCATCTGCCGGCCTCGGCCGAGCCAGGCGGGGACGTGCTGGGGGCGGGGCGTGGGGTGCTGGCTCTGCCACCTGCCGGGGCCTTTCCTAGGCACTCAGACCCCAGAGAGAGGGAGCTCTGGGAAGGGAGCTCAAGCAAGTGAGGTGAGGGAAGGACGAGGAATGGCAGAGGAGAGTGAAAAGGAGATGAAGAGGGTGGAGACTTAGAAGAAGAAAGGAGACAGGAGGGCAGGGAAGGGAAGGAAGAGAGAGAAAAGCCAGGAGCAGCAAATCAGCCCTGAGAGGCTGATTCCACTTGTGCCTCTAGAAAACACCCCCAGCCAGTGACATCTCTGCCCTAAGACACCTCTCTACAAGCTGCAGCCATGACAAAAGGCCCCCAGACTGAGGACTGAAAGAAAGCCTGCAACGTGGACCTGGGGAGGACCCTTCCAAGGTTTGGAGCACTCCAGGCTGCCCTGGCAAGGATCTCCCAGTTCTCAGGACCCCACGTGGAGATCAGGTTGTCCGATCAAGTGGAGAGCCCTGCCATGTTAAATTGCTCACATACTTCAAGCTTCTGAGGTTTAGATTCATGCTTCTAAAAACTTTGTAGAGTTTTGTAAGATTGTTCAGAAAAATGCTTTCCAAGAGGCCCACCTGAATGAGATCCCAGGGAGACCATGTTTGCCTTGTTCAAGAGTGACCCCCTTAAAGCACCCATGTGAGAGAAAGTGTGGAGAGCTGTGGGGTGTCCTGACTGGAGGGAATTCTGGGCTAGTGGTTGTACAGAGTCCGTATAACGTGGAGTCCGTGCCTGAAAACATATGTATTATTATTTATAGATCATCGTAGGTTGAATAATGTTTGCTATTGGAGAGACAGAATAGGAAATCTACAATAAGCAGGAAAGCAAACATTAATTATGTTCTGCCTCCGCCTTCCACAAAATAAAACTCAATGAAGTCATGTAAATGTAATGATCTATTTTCTCAGACAAAAATCCAAAACAGGGCATGTGATCTGACACATAGGAAGTCATTTATAAGAACAAACAGGATGGAGTATAAAATTAAAGGGGCTGGGCCAGGAAACTTTAGGACTTAACAGCTATCATGAATACAGAGCTGGGATAGAACTGAGGGGCTCCAGGGACACACTTGGGGTCATTCTGCTGGGCAAATCTCAGTAGAGGAGGAGCTGTCTGGAGCTCAGTGCTGCAGGCTCCGGGGACGTTGGCAGCAGCCTCATCTTGTTCTGCATCCATCAGTCAGGCCAGCTAAGTGGAGGGTACCTTGCCGAGTGGCACAACAGTACCTCTACCCACACGCATGGGCTCCGGCCCCTTTCCTCACCCCTGGATGCTCCAGCTGCTGGCCTGGGTCCAGCCTTCCTCACAGGCCTGCCCATCACCCAAACCAGGTTCTACACGGGCTGCTTCTGGGACTGGCATGACTGGCTCCGGGCTGTGGGTGTGGCTCTGGTAAGGGGGCTGTGTCTGCCATTGTCCTCCTCGGTCTCCTGTGGCATCTGTCCATTGAGTGATGGGTGTCTGGTTTCCATGGCCAGAAGTGGGGATGGAAGTAGAAGCTGTGGCCGTGATGACCAAGGTGCCAACCGGCCCACTCTGGCCACCTCCTCAGGAGTGGGTTACGTGCAGGAGCCAAGGAGCCCCACCTACAGGCAGCCCACCTGGGCGCTGCAGCAAGGCCAGGAGGCCAGCACCTGTGAGAAGACAGACAGGATAGGGAATCCTGGGGTGGCAAGAGTGAAAGGAGCAAGAGTCAAGGTCAGGGCCACACAGCAGGGGAAATCACCGTTTCTAAACTTTGTGAGACATTTTCCACCCCGCATCCAATCTGGCCATCACAACTAGCACCAGGTATTATCACCACCAATTTGCGGAGGAGAAAGGGCAGAGCTCAGATTTGTGAAATGACGTGACTAAGGTTACAAGGCCTGAGTTGGCCCCTGCCCAGTGCCACCTTGGGGAACTGTGAATCCAGAGACACCCCCATGCCTACAAATTACCTGGAGATCTTGTTACAATGCATGTGGAAAAGCAGCACTGGGGCAGGTGAGATGGGAGGATCACTTGAGCCCAGGAGTTGAGAACAGCCTGAACAACACAGAGAGACCCCCAACTCTAAAAAACAAATTCAAAAATAAAATGCATGTCAGGGTGGGACCTAAGACTCTGCATTTCTAACAAGTTCCAGGTGAGGGCCATGCTGCCAGGACCCCTCCCCAACCCACTCTGAGGAGTGAGGCCCTCGAGCAGCGTATTCCATTCTTGCCTGTTTTTAAGAAACACCTTGAATACCTAGCAATTCAAGTTCAATGAGAAATTAGGATTGTAGGCTGGGCACCTGTAGATTGGTGGTTAGGGTGCCGGCCACACACTCCGGGGCTGTTGAGTTCGAACCCAGGCAGGGCCTACTAAACCAAAAAGAAAGAAAGAAAATAACCGGGTATTGTGGTGGACACCTGTAGTCCCAGCTATTAGGGAAGCTGAAGCAAGAGAATCGCTTGAGCCCAAGAGTTTGAGGTTGCTGTGAGCTGTGATAACACAGCACTCTACCAAGGGTGACAAAGTGAGACTCTGTCCAAAAAAAAAGAAATTAGGATTGTAACTGTTTCACAAGAGCCCCTCAGGTGCCCCTCAAGGTCAGGAGAGTTTGGAAAATGCTGCCCCAGAATTGTGGCCACTGTGGGGAAGCATTAGTGGGGTCCCAGAGACTGGCCCTTCCTCGGGGGTCTCCTGAGGCTCTTTCTCCTGCCTTAGTCTGACAGTGCTGCGGTGTTCAGCCTTGGGCTGGCTTCTTCCCAATTCTGTGCCTCCACCTTCCCATCTGCAATATGGAAACCAATAGGCAAAGTCAGGACATCTAAGGAAGGGGGTCCCCTGCACAGCCAGGGAGGAGGCAGTGTCATCCTGCAAGCAGGAGACAGATGGATAAAAAGGAAAGGCGGCAGGAATGGGGGAGAAAGGTAAGGTTGTGCCGGGGTGCAGAATACCAAAGGTAGCCTGATGGGCCTGTGGCAAGCGTCGTACCCTGCCCTTACCCCTTGGCGTTAGAAAAATGCAGCCAGACACCCACGGAAGAGAGTAAAGGAACAGGGGTGAGAGGGGATTGGGAAGGGAAGTCTGCAGTGCCCGTCCCTTCATTCTGCCACATCACGCAGCTGCAGAGAATCATTGCTCAGGAGGTGTGGTGCGGTGCTGGCAGCCTGAGCGGGTGTCTGCGGGCCTGGAGATGAGAGGTGGGAGGAGAGTGGAGCTGGGCCAGGAGCAGGGAGGGGCTTAGCTGCCTTCATGTCCACCCTGAGGCTGGGCAGAGGGGCCCATGGGCAGGAGCAGACCCTCCCAGCTTCCTGATCACTTGCTCTACTCCAGGCCCAACCTCCGTCAACCCACTTGAGAACAGCCACCACCACACCTGGGTCCTCTCTATAAGCAGTTACTGAGCATCTACTATATACGGGGTGCTGAAAACATACACTTCCTCATTTATGTTTGCACAGTCCTGGCAAGACATGTGCTATTGTACCCATTTTACAGATGAAGAAACCAGACTTTGAAAGCTCAAGATTACAGAGTTATCACAAGAGAGAACTGGGCTTGATTTCCAGGCCTCCTGCTCTAATACCTGTCTGATCACTGCCCATAGCATCTCTCTGAAAAGGGTGTTTATATATAGGCCACAAACCCAAATGGGCCAGGAATATACTCCTAAAATCAAATTAAGCATATATTAGGGTGGTCATTTTGCCTTGTGGCAAATGTGCAGATGCCCGATTTACACAGAGAGATAGACCTACAAAAATGACTGGGTCCAATTCTTGGTTCATTTGATAGGAATGGGTTTGCCTGCCCCTGAAGTGTACAGGCAGGAGGTGGTTTTGCTCTAATGCACAACAAGATACAGTAAGTTCTTTTCCTTGTTTTTCAGCATGAAATCCATTACCTCACCTTGTATTCTGGGGTGCACTCATTAATCAGAAATTTTCATGTAAAGCCAGCTCAACCCACAAGTCTATGTGGAGAAAATTGAAATGTTAACTCAGTCTCAAGTTTTTCCTATTTTTACCATAAGATAAGTGGATGTGAAGACTTGTGTCCAAATACTTAATGTTTAAATTCAATAAAGAAGCAGGGAGAGATAAGAGAGTTACTTTAAAGTTTTTAAAAATATGATGGAAATGCCATCAGGAAAGAACTTTTAGTACTAGTATCCAAATTGACCCCACACAAGAATGTTCTAGGTCTCAGTTCCAGGTGCTTCATTGTGACATCATCGCCAAAGCCACGCTCCTTCTGGCTCCCCCAGCCACGTGCATCACACAAGCCATCATTAGCCGTTCCTCAGGGTGCCCTCCTGTCATTCTCTTGCCCTTGCCTGTGTGGCACTTGTGGGTCTCTTCCTTTATATCTGCCCCCAGAGGCTCTTCCTGTTGGCAAGCCCCCCCTCGCTGCTCAGGCAGCCCCCACTTCCCCTTCTTCGAGAGAATTTCTGTGACTCCAGTTTCTGTACCGCCCATCTGGGTCACCTGTGAATTGCTCTAGGCATAATCCGTGGCAGGCTGGTCACACCTGGTTTCTTTGCCTGTGATGCTTATTTGTTTATTCATCTATTTGACACACGTGTGCCAGGCTTTGATTTAGGTGCCGTGAGTAATACAAAGGTGCATTCAACACAGCCTCCAACCCCAGTCTGTCAGGGGGAATAAGCCATATACCCCAATCACTGTAAGGCCAGGCAGAAGGTGCACTTGGGCTCTCTGGTGTCCAGAATGTCTTGACAAGGGTACCGTGATCTGAACTGCAGTGTGCCTTCCCCCACGCTGAGTTCTTCCTCCTACTACTTAAGAATTCCAGCTCCCCTTTGGTCCACCTGCTTCTAGACAGGTTATATTGACTCAGGTATCTCTGAGTCCTTCTTCCCAGCTGAGGTTATGTTCCCACCCTCTCTCTAACCTGTTTTCCAGTGCCTCAGGAGCACAGATGTTCCTGGTCGGGGGGGTTCAGACCAGACTCCTATCCCTACGTGTTTTTAGTGTTATATAACACTTCAAATAAGATGGAAAACAACACAGCCCAAGTTCTCCCAAAGGGACAAGAGGAGAGTTCTGACACAGGAGAAAGAGCTGAACAGCTTCAGAAGGAGGCAAGCTCTGTTGGGCAGTGAACAGCCTTCTCTGGTGAGACAAGGGCATGTGTCACCATTCTGTTTGTGCCTGGTAGGCAAGGGAGCTAGCTCCACAGGGTCAGCCTCCAGCCAGGCCTTCCTGAGTCATCCCACAGAACTGCCTTTTACACCATTCAAAGGGATCCATATCCCTTCAGACACCAGGGCTCCAGTTTCACCTTTCTAGAAGAAGAAAGAGAGGAAAGCTGGTGACAGATTTCTTCCTGGATCTCAAGGTGACTACAGGATGAGTAAGAGAACTAATTGGCATCCTACACCTCTCAGGCCCTCAATTTCCTCACCTGTGACATGGGGATGAAAGTCCTGAGCTCCCAGGATGCCATAAGGATGAAAAGAAATAAGGTGGTGTCAGAACCTGGGACACTGCCCGTGCCCAGGAAGCACTGAGTAAATGTTTACTTCCGTCCTTTGAGGGTGTCGCTTTCATGTAAAGTTTTAAAATTTTAGACACTTACCTGTGGCTTTATGGTAGAGATGGTTCCCTCCCAACCCCTGCAGGGCATCCAGGGTAAGGTGAGGGGTCACCTGGCTGTCCCACGGGACTGATCTGGAGCAGATTCAGATGCTCCTCTCAGTCTGAAGAAAGGGTAAATTCTGACACCAGGGGGAGTTTGACTCTGGGAGAGAACAACCAAGAGAAATGAGCCCTGACTCCAACCACAAAGTCAGGTTAGCCCTTTAGTCACTGATCTAATCTCTGCTGAGCTACAGACTTTCTCAAAAGGCACAATTTTTTTTTCAACCTTGAACCTTCTTGAGCCAAGCCCCTTCTTTCCACTGAAGGTAGAGGGTACATTCTTTCCTGGGTACAGTGGGGGGAAAGCAGCACCAGCAAGACTTGGGAGCAGAGGTTGGGGGACCCAAAGGAAAGGAAGGGGAGAGGTAGCTTCTCCCAGGCCGAATGCCCCAGGAAGGACTTGGCTGTCATCATCACCCTCCCTCGCTTCAAATGCCTACAGATTCCCTTGCCTCCTGTCGTAGGTGACTGCCAGTCGCAGCTCTTCTTTTTCATCCAGGATCAGGATAGAATTGTTCTAAGGAAGCTTGGTGGGAAGTAACAGAGTTTGTAAGGCGGGGGGAGCGTCCGAAAATTCCAACAGCCAAGTACACTCAGCTCAGATGATTTTTCCTTCTATAGCCAAAATACAGTCACTGGCTGGGATGGGTGACCCCTTGTGTGGGATCCAGGAAGTCCCCCCCTTTACCTTAATCTTTCACTAAGATTCACAAATGGATGAATAGGAAAATCAAATGTGATCTATCCATATAATGGGCTGTTCTTCAGCCATAAAAAGGGATGGAGCATGATGAAGTCTACAAGTGGATGGACCTTGAAAACATTATGTACGTGAGAGAAGCCAGACACAAAAGGCCACATAGAATATGACTCCATTTACAGGAAACGTCCAGAATAAGTAAACCTGTGAAGACAGAAAATAGATTAGTAGGTGCCAGGGGCTGGTGGAAAGAGGGAAGAGTCCATGGGGAATGACTGTGTAGTGGATACAGGCTCTCCTTTTGGGATGATGAAAACGTTTTGGAACTAGTGATGACGATCACTCAACATTGTAAATTACGTACTGAATGCCACTGAATTTTACACTTTAAAATGGCTAAATTGGTTAATTTTTCTATGTGTATTTTACTGAAATTAAAACAAAACCAAAAATAAAACCTTTCTAAGCCTTAAGTGTTTCCCCTCCACTTCCATCCTTCTAACTCATCCTCTGTTGAAAAGGAAGAATTCTAGAGCTCGCTCAAGTGCAAAAGGACACTTATATTTCTGTCATCATTTAGGAGGTAGTATCCATGGCCAAAGCTTACTAAGGATGGTGGGCCTCGATGGAGAAAGTAAGTGTCACACTCAGAACTAACATCCCTGGACAAAGAATAAGAGGAAGAAAGATCCAGGTTCATTCCAGGGTTTCATTGCAATTGACCTCCCTGCCCAGCCCACTCTCTTTTTGCCAGCACTGAGCTTTCCAATTGTTCTCCCAGGAGAGGATGCTTATCCTTCTTGTCTCCTGATACTCTGATTCCCAGGCGCAGAAGGGCAGGCAGGATGAAGCCAATGCTCATGGGGTTTGAGAACTGTTTGGAGGTTCACCCTGTAAGGCACACTCACAGGACAGGCACTCAGCAGGTCTGAACATAACCCAGCTCCCTCCATGCAGACCAGGAGAGTAGTCCTGAGCTGGTGATGAGCACAGATGACCAAGGAAGCCCGGGAAAGCTCCCATAATCTCTTCCTTTCTTGGAAATGACCTGGAACTTCACAAGATGCCATTCAGTTTGTGGTGGACTTAATTTGGTATGAGAGTCAGTCAGCCCTACTCACCATGAAACATCCACTGGAAAGCCACCCTGAACTTGGATCTGTCTGAGAGGAGAAAGGATGTTTGAGGCAGGGCCTGAGCTTGAACAGCTCCTCCAACTGTTTGGATGGTGGGAAGATATCCAGAAAGGTTTTCCCAGAGGGTGATGATTCCTTCTCCGACCCTTAATGCCAGGACTTATCTGCCTTCCCCAGCTTACATCAAAGTCAAGATCCCAACCCCTGAGGCTCTCCAGGATGCCACCAGCTTTGCTAGGCTCTGTAACCCTGCCCACAGCCAATTTGACCTATTCTTCCTATGGACTTGACCCTTCATCATTTACCCAGTTACATGGCTTAAATTTCCACTGTCTCCACCATGAACTTCTTTATCTTCAGATAATATAGGCCAAATCAAATGGACCATAATCCCTTTAACAAAACCTTTGGGAATTCAGAAGTTTAGAGATTTCAGAAAGGTATGTATAATCGTACATATATTACATATTACACAATACCATTCTAATGGGTCTGGAGCAGTACCTGTAATCAAACCCAGTATTTCTGCAGTGAAACATCTGCTCTCCATGCCAAATAGGATAAATAAAGACTATAAATAGCTTCCATACAGTTTACATCAGGTTTTGCTGCCAAATAGTTTTGGCAGCAAACATACCAAACAAAAACCAAAGCCTTCTGAATTTTGAATTTACAGAGAAGAGTGAGGATCAGTATTTATGCTGCATAAGAGTACCAGGCAAGCAAAACTGTAGTTGAGAAAAGAAAAAGAGGCTGTGCTGGCTCCTCTTTTTGCCCCACCCCCACCCCCTGCATGCACACCTCCCCTCTTCAGATGGCTTGGCATTGGAACCCAGCTTCCTTTAGTCACTCCACAGAGCTATGTCCACCTAAATGCTATGTACGTAAGACCAGAGACTTAGCCATTTTGAGTCTCACTCTCCTTACCTATTTAATGATAATGGGGAAAGAGGGATTCCAAAGTTCCCTTTTACTTACGACATTTTATGATCCTCTTCAATATATTAGCCCAAACTGAGATTGTGGCACCGTCTTTGCCATCACTCTATGGAGCACCCTCGAATGCCTTTTCGTACCTAAGTGTCTTTGGACATGCTTTTCCCAGGCCCTAACTGTCCTTCACCAGCCTGGAAAACTCATACTTAGCCACTGAGATCCTCTTCACCCCACCCTGTGAACCCGGCTTTGTTCATACTTCTACATGGCAGCTTAAATTACAATTTGTGTGTTGCACTTTGCTGCTTGCACTGAACTGTGATCACAGGGGCGGGGTTTGGGTTACCACTCGCTGTCCCCAGTGTGTGATACAGTGCCTGACATTCAGCAGGCGCTCAGCAGACGGTTGTGGATAGGGTGACAGGGCTCTGGGTCAGAGTGGCTTCTGCTCAGACTGTCAACCTGGAGGCATCTGCAGGAGAGGAAGTAGATAGCGCAGGAGAAAGGAAGCCTTGCCATGAGACACATATTGCAGGTCCCGGGGGAAGCTACAGAATCAAATAGTAAAGCAAGAGGCAGGAGTCAGAAAGCTGACCCCAAATCCCACAGGCCAGGGTGGAAGGTCCTACATACGCAAAACTGAGGACTTTGGGATAAGACAGGGCGTGGTCCGTAACAGAGCTCTATAGGAGTATAAGGAAGTTATCTGGTGCAAGAGCAGCTGCGGAACAACCAGCTGGGAAGACCAGGCGGCACCGCGAGGCCACCCGCTCGCAACCCGCCTGCACAGCCCAAGCCAGAGGCGCAGAGGTCTCGGTTGCTACGCGCCATCGCCGCGTGGTGGCAGCAAAAACCCGCCAATAGCCCCGGAGCACGCCTGCCTCGGTCTCCGACCTGTTTTTGCTTTTCACTTGGGTGCTCAGTCAGAGCAGGGGGTTGTCGGGACCCGGAACCTCGGGGTTGAAGGCTTAGCTCTCCGGCCAGGCTCTCGGGGTCCCCGGAAGAGGAAGAGAGGTCTTTCCCCCGGTCTCTAGCTTGTGAAAGCTTCCCAACTGATGTCTGGAAACCTACCGAGACACTCTCCCCTCCTGTGCCGTCCCCCTATCCGCGCCCTAGTCCCCCCAGCCCCGCAGACGGCTCTATGCTGCTCCCTCCCCGCTCGCTCGGTCTGCGGGGTCACGTTCTGGACGCTTCTGTGGGAACAGACCCACGGGCCGCCTCCTCCCTTCCCTGCACCCCTCTCCCGGCTCAGCCAGGACCTGAGAGCCGGTCTGGAAGCCGAGGCTTCTCTCCGGCTCCGGCTCCCTGACGCTTGTCACCCACACGTCCACACATTCAGTGGACGCATAAGGGCGCGGGATCACAACAAGGCCTCTCACGCAGACACCCACTGACACAGAGGCGCCCCGGCCACACCAACACCCCAGGCTCGCGAGGAGCAGAAGTGAGAGGCCGAGAGGTGCCACGGACAGATCGCAGGACCAGAGGCTGAGAAACTTTGAGTTTGACTTCGACTCATTCTCTATCTTTAGCTCGTTAAACTCTCATATGTCCAACGGTGACATTGCCAAGCTGCCCGGCGGCTCGGTAGCAGACGCCTCGTCCGCGTGGAAGTGCTACTGCAGCCTGGACAGTCTTCCCGAATGTCCGAAAGGCTCGGACAGAAGATTCTCGCTCTGGGCTCTCTTGGCCCCTGGAGCCCGCGGAGAGCAGGCCGCGCAGAGCCCGTGGCGCTCTCCAGGGGAGCGAAGAGGCACGCGAGTCTTGAGTGCCTGGCTCCACCGGTGGTCCTCAGGAACACTTCCCGCAGACCACCTTCCCACTCACCACTCAGGGTACTCTTCAGGTCACACCACCTACTCCTGGAGTACCCGCCAGGACTTGGGGCCTGGGACTCAAACTTTTGGCATCCTCCTTGGCCCTAGAGTCCCCTCCGAAAAGATGTTACCGCACAGTGGAACTAAGACTGAAGTGGGTGGGCACGGAAGGAGACCTGGGCATGTCGGACTTCCATTCTGGGTAGGGGGGATGGGTTTAGAATGAGGGGCATGAGTTTGTTTAGCTGAGTCTGCCGACAGACCCCTATGAAGCACACGTTTGAGCATGTGAGTTGTGAGCTGTGTGTGAAATTGAAGGTCACCATGCTTCTGGAGAAACTGGGGTCAGGGTGGGAGCTAGGGCCAAGTCGCAGGTCTGTGAAAATGGGACAAACATTGAAATCAGGTCATCAGGAGCCCATAGGTCTCCAGTGGGCCATCAAGCCCTTGCCATTCCTCATTGGAAATGTATTTCACCAGTTCTGTCCCTCAACTCAAGCAGTCTTCTCTTTCTGCTGTCCTACTGGAATAGCCTCCCAAGGATCTTCCTGTCTACAGGCCCACTCTTTCCAACCTAAGTCCTTAAGCTGAGCTCTAGATATGCCTACTTAAGCTTTTATAAAGTCTTATTTGGCTGGGATCAAGGCTACACCAGCCTCAGATTTTGTGACTAACCCTCACTCCCCCTTCTCTCAGACCCAATTTCAGCTGCTTCTCAGTAGCCTATGGGTCCCACCCTACACAGCTCAGGGGCCAGACTTACTGCACTGCTTCTGAACCAGCATCCGCCTTCACCTTTGCTCCTGCAAGGGTCTTGCCTGGAATTCCCTTCAGCCTAAACAATTGTTCTTCCTGGGTCAGAGGAACCTTTTCTGTCCCCATCGCCAAAGTTACAGGAATTAATAGAAAAATTGTGACTCCTGGAAACACTGTGCAGGCAACTTCCTAGGGTTTGTTGTTAAGTGACGACCTTGCCTGTCCCTCCCACTGAACCATGAGAGACTGGAGGGCATGGCTAAATTGTACTTGTCCCTCTTCCCTTAGTTCTTACAGAACTTAGTTGGTAGTTTTGGACTAAGTTGGCTGCATCATACCCACAGACACACCTCGAATTACACAAGGCTCCAGGCTCATCTATAAGTAGGCATGTCACCTGCAAGAAGATTATATTTCTTTTGCACTTCATGGACACTGCACACAACGTTCGCGTGTATACACACTTCACACTCACACACCATTGAGTCCCAGCCCACTGGGAAGTATTGTTGCTTCATCTCTAGGCTCAGCTACTCTGGGAGGGAAGTCTGCTGAAATCCCCACTCATTCTCTGAGCTTAGGAACTCCCACAGGCAGCCTCTTTCTGGGCACTTCTCTCCTGGTCTATCCGCTGAAGATCTCACCGTGCATGGAAGGCGTGTTCCTGCGGAAGTGTGAGAGCAGGAGCCCTGAGAAATGGCGCGCCCCTACAAGCGGAGCCTGGGGCTCGGCTGCTTCCTACCCCAATGCTTAATCTCTTGCTTTTGCTTGATCTTGCACACCCAGCCTAGGATCTCAGAGAAGTATTTGCCTGCTACAGTGAGCACAAGGCGGAGGAGCCCGAAGGAGGCCACCGAATGTGCAGGTGTAGTGGGGTGAAGATAGAGGCTGGCTGCGTGACAATTGTCAAGTTATGGCCCTTTCTGAGATTCATTTTCCCCTTCCTGTATAATCGGAGCCGCTTTAGCTCAGAAAAACGGGGGGGAAGGCAGCGCTGGCCTGGCCAGGATTCCCTACTTGGCGTATGTACACGTATCTGCCGGGCCTCCGTCCTTCCTCCTAGTCTGGGACGAGCAGGGCGCAGGCAGGAGGCTGTGGCCGGGAGGTGTAGAGCCAGAGGCGCGCACGCCAGTAATTAGCAGCGCATTCAGTCATTAAGGGGCCTTGCTAAGAATTTCTGTTTAATAATGGTCGCAAATTAATTATCATGGTAAATATCTCAAAATCCAGCCACCTAAAGCCAGTGTCGCCTGGACAGGCTCCAGGCGTCCCCCAGGCACAGGCTCTGCTGGCGCCTGAGGCGGCAGAACACCGCGGGGACCCAGCGCTGGGGGAAAGGCGGCGCAGTGGGAGGACCGTCAGGCCGGGAGAGGCCGAGGCTTCGGCCACAGCGCCTCCCAGGGGCCTGAAAGAAGAAAGACAGTCCGAGACAGAGGAGGGGGACAAAGGCCCAGGACCCAGATGCCCCGGAGACGCGACCTCCACAGAGCCGCATATGCATAATCGCAAATCCCGGTCCGAGGACAGCCTCCCATATCCATCGCCGCGCTCCTCCTCTCTTCCGGACCCTGCCTGGTCCCCTCCGACCTTGTATTTGGCCTCCTGAACCACACACACTCTTCCTGCCTTCCTGCCTCAGGAATCTGAGACGCATTCAGGGAACTCGCCCCTGGTCCTAGGCCTCCTCTTTGCCAAGAAGAAAAGAACAGCCTGTCCTGTAGCTCTTCCAGTCGCACAGTCATTCCCACCCAGCCCCCCAAGAGGTTCTCCTCCTGAGCCCGCCCTTAGCAGCCTGCTCATGCTGGGGTTGGGGTGTAGGCACACCTGGGGAGGCGCATACATGTGCACATGACTTGCCTATGCTTTCGTTTCCTGCCAGTACATTCTGTAGATCTGCAGTGTCTTGAAGGGTTAGCCTCCTGCAGGTTAAGGCCCTGTCCTTTTCCGGAGTGTGTATAAGCTCATTAAGTCATGGGTTTATTTGTTAAAAGTGAGTAGTCATTGCTAAGAGTGGAGATGTGCTTCTGTCCCAGGCCTCTGTGGAGCTCATCCTTGTGCAGAAGGGGGTGTCTGCCAGGGCCTGCTTTAGGAGGCACAGAGGTGTGTGCGCGCATGCGCGCTGCACGTGCACCTGCATGCGCGGGAGGGTGTGCGCGTGTGTCCTGTGAATGCAGCCATACGGTGGGGGTGCATCTCTGAGAGTGTGCAATGTGCTGGGAGAAACTGCTACTAGATGGGGGAGAGGTAGCATGGAAAAGTGGGTGCTTTCTTGGGTGGGCCTCTACTGGGCAGAGGAAGCTATCTGAACTCCTCAGCCCACAAGGGGAAGGGGCACTTCTGGGCCCCAAAATGTCTCTAGCACTTGCACACTTGGTTCACTATCCAAGTCCAGAAGACCACAAGCCAGTGTGCTCCTCTGGGTGTTTTCCTGGAGATTAAATTGTTCTACGGTGGCACCCTCTCCCCAGCCAGGCTGGGCCCTCCTCCAGCCAAAGACTGGGCATCTGCTCCCCATTGGCTTTCAGACCCTTCCTGCTTCTGTCCCCCTCTCTCTCTTGCACCCCCCCCTCCTCTCCTCACTGTTTTTTCCAACTCCTCTCTCCTTTCTTTCTCTTCTTTCTCTTTTTGCCTTTCTCCCCACTCTAATTTCTCTCCCTCTTTACTCTGTTTTTCTTCTAGCTCTGTAAAAAGCATTTCCTGGACATTTGGGGGTAGATAATTAAAATGGAGGATTCACCTGTTTACTCTCAAGAGTAGGCATACTTCTCTGAAGATGCTTATCTAGTTCTCTATCTGTCTTCTTTGAGAACCTGGTCTGCTCTGTGAGTGTGTGTGTGTGTGTGTGTGTGTGTGTGTGTGTGTGTGTGTGTGTGTAAGAGAGAGAAAGAGGGAGGGAGAGAGAGAGATAGAAATGGAAGTGGGTGAGTTGGATAAACAGTGGTCTTGGAGTCCCTAGAGTCAGGCTATGTGGTTTGGAGGTCAAGGTGCCTCTGAGGGGTATTTATTTTGTCATTGGATTGGCTTGAAGGTACGGATGTGTCTGAAGATTTCCTCTGCATATCCTTTGCGTGTTTGTCCTGGTGAATGTCTAGAGGCTGTGTTTTCTGGCTGGATTTACTACTTACCTGCCCCCTTTCTTGGGTGTGAACTTTTGGTGAGCCCAGCACACCATGTGTATGTGACGAGCTGTGCACTCAATGCCCAGTCGCGCCAATTCTGTTTTACGCAGATGTGCTTTTCTATTGTGTGAATCTGAGTGGCTCTGGAGCGAGGTGCAGTTGTGGAGATGGGCGTGTGTGTGCGTGTGTGTGTGTGTGTGTGTGTGTGCAACTGTACAGGTCTGGAGAGCGTGCATCCTGGAGAGTGTGCCTGCAGGGAGGGAGGATGAAGGATTCTTGCCTTTCTGAGGACCGGTGTTGAATCTGTAAAGGGGAAATCAGAAAGGCAGGCCTTGTGCTGTGCAGGGAAGCAGGTCTGTGGGTGCTGGGAAACTGCTCTGGGGGCAGGTGGGTGACAGAAAGGGCTCCGCTGTGTTTCTGATGACATGGTTAGGGGGCGAGGTGTGCATATAACATGAGGGGGATTATTCATGTAGATGAATTGAATGTGTGTGTGTGTGTGTGTGTGTGTGTGTGTATGTGTGGGTGGGTGGTGTGTAGCCTCTGTCAGCCTGGCTGTGCCTGCCCCCTCCCACCAAGCCCCGCCTGGCACAGTGGAGCTCAATTGGCTGCTGCATGAATACACTCGAATGGAAAGTTGTGCTCAGCTGACCGAAGAAATTGGAGCCGGGCTAGTGCTGCTCCCCTCCTCCATGGCTCCCTCTCACCCTCCCCTGGAACAACACCGAACACCGGGCAGGGGAGGATCAGCTTAGCTGGGGCCAGAAAGGGCCCAGGCGGTGGGCAGCTGTGGGGGCCTGAGTACCTGGGCCCAGTGTTGGGCAGGCAGGGTGTCTCAGCTCCAGAGTTTTGGGGTGGAGAGGACAGGGGGAGGGCCCAGGAAAGCCCCTGAGGCACCAGCAGTGCTCCAGGTGACAGCCACACAAAGGCTGGCAGGGACCAAGAGGGCCACAGAGGCAGAGGAAAGCAGGGTGAGGGAGAAGGGATGTCCCCTACTCAAGGAGGCTGAATGCTACCAAGGAGCCACAGGCCTGGGATTAGGCTATAGGCTCTGGCGACCTAGGTGAGGGGCTGGGTCTGAAGTATGCCAGGCCTGGCCCTCCTAGTGCCTCACAGAAGCCAGCCCCAGATCCAGGTCCAGCCACCCCTGGCAGGTCCCACCACCTTCAACCCCAATCCCAAGTAGGACTGGCCAGGCTTATGTGACTCCAGCCCCACTATTCATCTGCGTCTCTGCTCAGTGCTATGCAGTTTCTAGGTTATTTCATTTTTTTTTTTTTTTTTTTTTTTGTAGAGACAGAGTCTCACTTTATCGCCCTCAGTAGAGTGCTGTGGCGTCACACAGCTCACAGCAACCTCCAACTCCTGGGCTTAGGTGATTCTCTTGCTTCAGCCTCCCGAGTAGCTGGGACTACAGGCGCCCGTCACAACACCCGGCTATGGGTTATTTCATTTTAATCAGCTGTGGGTCCCCCAGGGAGAATGAACTGCACTGGCATTGGGCAGTTGATCCTGCAGGATTGGAGGGGGCAAGAAAAGAGGCTGGGTGGGGGGTCAGCACTGGGGCTGGAGGAAGGGAGGGATGGGGTGAGCAGGCCAGAAGGGCTGCTTTTTTTGGGCAGGTAGCTTCTAGGGGGTCAAGGACTTTGATACAGATTTGCCCATTTCACACCTTGTTCCACCTGTTCAGGTTTCTAATGCAAATTCTGAATTGCCATTGTTTTCTTGGAGGGATGAAAGAAAGCAAAGAAAATCACCAAATTAGCTGTTATTCCTCAAATTGCTCATACCCTAGAGTAAGCAGCCCAGGTACACAGAGGCCTAAGCATACAGGGAAGGCTGCCAGCCAGAGGACAACAACTGGAGTGCTGAGCAGAGCTGTGCCTGGCACTGGGTACTGGGTGACACAGAAGGAGAGGGGCCAGCCAGGACAGAGAGGACTAATGGTTAACATTTAGGCCCATTTATCCAGCCTGACCTAGACCCAGGAGGTGCACATCGAAGCACACGCTGTCCTGGCCCAGGCACAATCCACAACATTCCCAGGAAGGAAGAGCCAGGGACAGCAGCTGAAATGGCTTTTCTGCAGGCAGGGCTTTAAGCTGAAATGGCTTTTTTGCAAGCAGGGCTTTAGCCCAGCCTTGCCCTCGAGCTCTGCCTGAGCTGCCCATGGGTTGTTAACTGCTTTGACCATGGCTTTGAGGGACCTGGAAAGAGAACCTGCAGCAGCCAGTAAGAGGTAATCCAGAAAGAGACCGGTTCTCCTTCATTCCAGTGTTTAAAGGAGCAGAAGACAAATTGACCAATATCCCCAGTATATCAGGCTAAAAGGAAAGCCAAAGAGACCAGCTCCCCAATGCCCTAACACCCATTGTGGCCCCCTATTTCCTAAAGAGACAGGAAGGCCTGTTAGGGGTGGGTAGTGTGGCAGTCATACCTGTGTACTGACTAGAACAAGAGAACTCACACATGTCCACCAGAATCAAGCCCCACAAGCCACATGACCACTATACAGAAAGGTCCTGTACACACAGAACCTGGTAGGCATACTGCAGCCACCCCCATATGTATTCCTTGTGGAATTGGGTACACATAAACTACCCAAGCCTCAGACCTGCACACAAGTACTTACATTAGTCAGTATACGTGAAAACACATACTGGGCACACATGGATGAACGGTATGCACATCTATATGAAACATCACACATGTCTTTTTGTATGCAGACCCTGACTGAGTGGTGACAGCCTTGCGCCCAGAACGGTACACATACACACCACCCACAACAAACACACATGTCCCTCCTGGAGGGACAAAGTACAAAGAGTAGAGAGACTATTGGTATTTGTGCAGAACTGGATAGAAGCTTCTTCTTTGGAAGAAGCGCTAGATAATGGAAAACAAGATAGACAACTGGCTGGTGACACCCAGTAGCACGAGGCCCTTCAAAGCTGAAGGCTGCTGTGGAGTCTAATAACCTGTTTTCTGCAATGCAAGAATGGATAGCAGATGCCTCAAACCTGCTTTCTTTGTTGGATATGTTGAGAAAAGGAATCATTTTAACTTCCAAGTTTATTTCCTGTCCCCAGACAAAAAGGCACCTACTTCCTGGTATCACTGCTTAGGCCCCTCCAGGAGTTTCTCTCCTTTAGTCCATCAGTTCTAGTTTGCTGACTGGGCACAGCCCATCCAGACCCTTCATTCTGAGGCAGGCTTCCAGACCGAAGCAGTTCTGGCTCAAGTAGGTGAATAGCTATCTTAAAAACAAAACAAAACAAAAAAAACAAGGGTAGATGACAAGAGTTCCTCACCCTGGAATAGAGGTTCAAGCTGAGTAGAATCCAGGTAGCTCTTTCCCAAATTCATACCACCTGGGTCTATATTGCTTGAGATGTGGCAGGACCAGAGACATTTTCCCAAAATATGGAGAGATTCTGACAACACGTACTAGGCCATAGAACTTGGAAGCTCAGGAGGTTGGCTGGTTGCCCTAGTTCCAATGAGGGTGCATACGGAAACTTTCCCAACAGGCAAAGGTGGGCTCTGGGCACTCAAGGCTCCAATTGCACACCCAGGCACCTCTGAGCCAGACTGCTTCTCTGGCCAGCCCAGCCAGCATAAACCTCCTGGCAATGCTGAGGATGGAGACAAAAGGAAATCGGAAGTCAGAATTAGTTTAGAAACGGGTGGGAAATTCCAGGCACGTTTCTCCCTAATCCTTCTCTCTTCGGAAATTGGACTTTCAAGTAAAGGCAAGTTTTCTGAAATTACCTCTTTGGCTCCTTCTTGGGCACAGGCCTCCTGGCCCAGAGTACCAGACAGATGGCCCACCAGCGCCATCCCAGGAAACCGTGGGGACTTCTGTGCAGGGAAGGGAGGCCTGGGGACATGGTTAGCAAGGGACAAGAGGTGGTGATGTTTTTGATTTTCATGTTAAAGTATAAACCAACTCTGAAATATATTGGGGGCTTGAGAGATTTATGCATCCCAAAGGATAGGAAGAAATTTCAGGGAAACAGATTAAGAGCCCGAAAGCAAGTCACACAGATGCACGCTCTGGCCGTGAGGAGGGAAATTTATCCTATTCTAGGCCCTAAACTCCGCAAACTCCCTTTTCCCTCCTTTCCCCATCCAAGCCACAGTTCCCTTCATTTTTCTCCCGAGCCCCAAAAGAACCAAAGACAAAACCTGTCAGCTTTCCTAGGGATGGATGCTTGGGTTTGGTAATCTTGTGTGTTTCCCCTTTAAAAAAAAACAAAGCAACAACCATGGAAAGATGCCCCCCACACCTCAAAGACCCACAAGGGCCGCTGCCAGGCTACAATTCTGGATGATGGTGCACCAGGGTTATATGGGTCTGGCATCTCCCAGAGAAGAAACCGGTGATAGCCCTCTCCTCCTGTGCCTTGTAGGCCTTTCTGCTTGGGATTTGACTGTTTCTTTTTTGAAGGGTCTGTTCCTATCTTCCCACCACCCACCTAAAGCTCTGACCGGACACTGAAATCTGGCCGGGGCTCACGCGGCGGCGGCCGAACAGAAGTGGAAGCGAAGGCTGAAGGCCCGGCCGCTGCACCTTGGGTGTTCGGGCCTGGGGCAGACAAAAACACCAGGCAGTGGGAGTGATAAGAAAATGGAGAATACTGTATTTGCTTTAGAAAGTTTTTACATATAGATAAACACGCAGTTTAAGATAACAGTAAAAGCGCCTTACGGGGAGTGAGAGATACTTCCATAGCTGCTAAGAAATACTTGAAATAGCTTTTGCATAAGAATACTACAGTCTCACTCTCTGCTTTCGCCAGCGATGGGGTCCCACTTCCTAACCCAGGCCACCACGCCAGGCCTTGACTGCCAAGTTAACGCCAGGAGCACTGAGTGGGAGGAGAACCCCAAAAAGGAAAGAGATGGGTGAGCAGGGAGGTGGAAGAAAGAGGGAGAAGAGAGAAAGAAAGAGTAAGGGAGAGGAGAAAAAGCAATATCATATACAGGCAATTTCTACACATATATTACAAACTGGGAAAATGACCGATCATTAAGATATACATAATTCATATAAAATTTTGAAATAAAAATAAAAATCTGTTACAGTCATAACTATTCTTTTTCCACATTTATAACCAGTACCCACACAGGCAGTGACAGAGTGGAGAGAAAAAGGTGCTTACGAAGAAAATGATTGTCTGCTGAACAAAAAAACAGAAGATTGCATCTTGTTTGACCAATACTTGGACTTAAAAACAGAGAGAAGGAAGAGAAAGAAGAGAGGAAAAGAGAGAGAGAGAGAGCAACAAAAGGCGAGAAGCATTTGCTATTTCCCTCTCGAGGAGTTCTTTTTTTCTTTCTTTTTTTTCTTAACAAATTCAGAACAGAGATGGCGATTTTATTTTATTTTTTCCTTTTGTCTGTTTGGCTTTTGTCGTCTTGTCGTCGTGGTGGTGATTGGGTTTTGTATAGTCGTCTCTTTTAAAATCATTTTTAACTAGAGAGAATATTTTCCCAGGTACAAATAAATCGTCATGCAGGTGGGGTGCCGGTCCGTGGGAACCGAAAGGAGAAGCCGTGCTTGTCCTAGAAAGTATACAACTGTCACCTCTTTTATGTTTTCTGCCCGCAACACCAGCGTCTGACTGTCCGTTGGCGTCGCGGTCCTTTTGGGGTGGTCTTGTCGGTAGATGGTGGTTGGGGGTTGTAGATAGTTTGCGGTGAATTTGTTATTTTTCACGGTTTTTTATATATTTTTGGCTGGGGTGGGAATGAGTGTGGACTTTGTGTGCATGGTTGTGTATCCTGACTTCGGTTTGTTCTGGGAATGGAGGAGGGGGAAGAGGAGGGGGTCTGGGGGGAGGAGGGAAAGAGGGGGAGGAGGGCGGCCTTGGTATCATACATCACATTCCGAGTCGCTGGAGGTTACCGAGAGGATGGAGGTGCCGGTGTCCGCGCGCTCCGTCAGGCTGGACACGCTGGTGGTCGGGCTGGCCGCCGTGGACGGCGACTCTGCCGAGCCGTGCGTGGGGCAGCCGGGCTCGGCCAGCGAGCGCATGCCGCTCGGTCCAATGGCCTGGTGCTGGAGCCTGCGGGAGAAAGACAGCCGCGCCCGCCCTGACACGGCGGCCCGCTACCAGGCTCCCCGGTGCCGCCGCCCCCGACTCCGCTCTCTGCGCTCACCCCCTCCACCAGGCACCCCGCCGCTCCTTGAGCGCCATGTAGCCTCCCCCTCTAGCCCCAAGCTCGGGTCTAGGCTCTGGCTGTCTTTCCCAGGGCTGTCAGGAGCTTGCCAAGGCTTCCCAGTAAGGATCGGCCTCAGAGGAGAGGCAGAGCCCGAGGCCTCCCGCCTGGGGAAGCCTGGGCGCACTCGGTAACTAAGGCCCAGCCGCGGAAGGAGGGAAGTAGCAGAGGGACAGGGCAGGGTGATTCTTCCTCCCCAGCCCCCAGGGCTCTTCAGACTAAGCCAGCTGCCCGGGACCGGTGGGGTTGGCTCAATACCTCCTGCCCTCTCTCCCCTAAACACACCCAGAGCTGCAGGTTTCTCACCCTCCCATCTTCCGGGTAAAACCGACCAGCTTTTCTTTCTGGATCCCTAGGCAGGGCGCAGGATCAGGGAAAGAGAAAACAGGGAAGCTGGAAGCCGAAAAGTGGAGAAAGAGGGAGAGAGAAAGGGAGGGAAGAGAAAGGCAAGAGAGGAGGAAAGAACAGTCTCCAGATGCCTCTTACCCGCACTGCGAACAGGCTGCCCTAACCTAAATGTTGTGAGAGTTCTCTACACAAGGAGGTCTCTCCTGGCCACCGGTGCTCTCCTCATCATGGGGAAACGTGCACTCCATTGGCAGGGACGAGAGAGCTATGGGCTCAGACCTTAAACCCTTATGAGCGTCTTAAACCCTCACACATCCCGGGAGCTCACACCCAGCCCCACCTACGGACAGCTGTCAGCAGCCGGGGGCCCTGGGGCCTGAGGTGCACCAGGCCCTTGGCCTTTCCAGCTGGGGAGAGTTGGTCCACCTAAGGGCTTTCACTCACCTTCCTCTCTTCTTTCTCCCTCTCTCCGCGCTCCTTTCCCCTATGCCCCTTTTCCCTCTGGTTCTTTTTCTCCTCCCAGGCCCAGCTCTTAACACAGTCAACCTAGTACAACTTTGCGACTTTGTGGCCAACTTGCCAGCAGCCGGGCTGCTCCTGCCTGCTTCCCAACTTAGACGACCGAAGGGATGCCTTCGGCCTGGGCTGGAAGGCTAGATCTCTCTCTCTGTCTCCATTTCTCTTTCTCTGTAGGCCTCTCCACTCCCAGCCAGCTCGCCGGCTCCGGGTCAGGCAACTTACAATGTTGGGGGAAGAAGGCCGGCTGCGCGGTGGCCTCCGGCCTTTTCCCTTTGTAACAGAGACCCGGGATCACATTTCTGTCTCTGATGTTTGTGGATTTCTCTCAGGTTTTTGCAGTGCAAGTGAAGTAAGAACCAGATGACAAGGAGAGCTTTCCTTCCTTTCCTGTCTCTAGGCTTCAGAGGAGCTCTAGCTGGCGTCAGGGCTGAGGAGGCGGGCGCGGGTGCAGAGTGCCGCTCTGCCTCTCAAGGCCGGGATCAGGGGCTGTGAGCACTCGCACACACTCTCCAAAGTCCCTCTTGGTCAAAGTAATCAATAAACCCCGTTCACCCCTCTTGCACGCGCCAGACAAGCGGGAACTTTCTCAAAACGGCCGGGGAGTCTCGGTTTCCCCCCGTGCTCTCCGCGACCACCCCTACCGAACCCGCTCGCCCCCGTTTCAACCCCTCTGCCCTTCCCGGGCCCTGGAGGCTGTAGCCGGGCCGCAGCCCCGACACTAACCTGTTCTTGGCCGCCGCGGCGCGGTCGCGCTGCCGCCGGTTCTTAAACCAGTTGCCTACTTGTGTGGGAGTGAGGCCGGTGGCCTGCGCCAGTTCGCGTTTCTTGCTGGGGTTAGGGTAGGGGTCCTGCAGATACCACTCCCGCAGCAGGCTCCGAGTCCGCTCCTTGAAGCAATGCGTCTTCTGCTCGCCGTCCCAGATGGTGCGCGGCAGCGGGAACTTCTTGCGCACGCGGTACTTGTCCACCGGGCCGAGTGGGCGGCCGCGCAGCTTCTCGGCCTCCTGGTAGTGAGCCTCGAGCCACATGGCCTGCAGCTTGCCGTGGGACTCCTTAGTGAACTTGTGGTTCTCCAGAATGTGGTAGAGGTCGCGGAAGTTGCCGGTGTGGAAGGCGACCACAGCGCGCGCGCGCAGGATAGACTCGTGTTTGTTGATGGCCTCGCACGCCCCGGGGGCCACCGGCAGCGACCAGAGAAAGCGGCCCAGCCGCTCGATGTCGCCCGTCTCCTCCAGCGTCTCGCAGACGCTGGCCACCTGCTCCGGCGAGAAGTTGAGGGTGGGCAGCTGGAACATGGACAACTCTTCCGGGGGGGCCCTGGAGCCGCCGCCGCCGCCGCCTCCCGCGCCGTTCCCGCAGCCGCTACTCGCCAGAAGTAGGGAGCGGTGGTGAGAATCGGAGAAGTTTGGCAACAAGAAGTGGGAGGAATAGAGGTCTAGGGGGGAGCGGAATACCATGGACTGACCTGAGAGGAGAGGAGAAAATTCAGGGAGAGGAAGAGGAGGAGAGGGGCGATGAGGACCGGGAGGAGGGAGAGGAGAGGGGGGAGGAGGAGAAGGGAAGGAGGGGGGAGCAGGAGGAGTAGGGGGAGGAGGAAGGGCGTAAGGGACACCCACGCCCCACACACATCCACACACACACACACCCGCGCAGCCACATGGAGACGCAGGAAGGAGAGCGGCCCGGTGCGCGCGCGCAGAGAACCCGAGACGGAGGGAGCGGGAGCGCGAGAGCCAACCACCGCCGAGTCAAGATTCAGCGATTCCACCGCAAGCGCCCTAATGACAACAGCCTCATAATATCTCCCCTAAATCCACAGTGAGTGCAGCATTGAAACATTTTGTTTCGCTTTTCTATTGGTCTGTGGCGTGTCGTTGTGGCGTTGCCACGGCAACCACTGCCAATCACTGTCAGCCCTGCCAATCAATACTGAGAACGTAAGGACGGTTTTACCACTTAGCGGGAGGGGGGAGGGGGAGAAAGGAAGGAGGGAGGAGGGAGAGAAAGAGAATTTTTTTAATCTTTGTAACTCTTAATCTGATCACTTCCCCCTCCTCTCCCTTCTCTTCTCTTTTCTCTGTTGCTGTCGCTGAGCCTTCTTCCCTCTTCCCCAAAGAAGTTGATCCAGAGATTGGAAAAGCCATGGCGCAGAGTAGTTGAACGGGATGTGCAATTAGAGGGCGGATTTTGTTGGGAAAGGAGAGGCTCCCCGACGCTTGGGGAAGACTGGCGGTCCAGCCTGCAAGGAGAGGCTGTGGGCCAGCAGATCCGGCGTGGTTTGCACATGGTGTGCACGTCGGGGGCCGCCTCTTTCTGCCTATGTGAGCACTAATAGTGGCAAGGAAGAAAAGAGAGATGAGATCATGGGGCCCGCTGAGCATCGACCCTGGCCCGGCAGGCCTCAGCCGGCCACGGATCTCAGATTCTGGGGCATCTGGCGCCAGCAGCCTGAGCCCAGGACCCCGGGCACTAGGGGCCGCTCTGGCCTCCCACGTCCGGGTCCCTTGTCTACATTTACCCTGGTCCCCTCGTATTAGTAGGGCTCCTCTTTATTCCCCAGCCAAAAAGCCTTAATTTCTTCCATCAATGTGTATTTTAAAAAACACTCCAAACAGTACTTCCCCCCCCCATGTTAAAAAGCAACTCAACTCTTTGTTTCCTCCTAAAATTCAGCTGCTTCCCTGAGGAGTGGTGTAGGAGCTGTGGCAGAGGAGAAGCCAGGGAGCCTTCTGGACCCCAGGAAGCCCTGAAGATGCCTGTCCTCCCCAAACATACACACTAGGAGCTCTGGCCCTACCCATCAGCTCCAGCTCCTCAAACTTTGGAGGCCAGCCACCTGGATATGAAGTGAATAAGGCCTGAAAATTGCTAGTTTGCTCATATTGTAAGATAATAATTAGTATTTTTAAAACTATCTAATTTCTGGCAGAAAAGTATCATTGCAAGCCTAAAACAGACCCCTCCCTCCCTCTGGCCACCGTAGCCCTCGGGCCGGGCATGGATATTTATTCTTAGGTATGTCCCTTTTAAGAAGATGTAATCAGCATCTTGAGCCCGGCCTCCCTTTGTGAGGCTTCTGTAACTATGGAAGTGTGATTTATGAAGATTTGTCGGGGTCAGAGACGTCTTTCCCCACGCACTGTGTATATTTAGACAAGACTTGGTTTGGTGTTAAAAAGTGTATATGTTGAATGGATTCACACACAGTAGCCAACAATGCCCACATTGTCGGCCGTGTACAACGCGTATTGAAACGCAGCGCCCAGACTTTAACTAATCTGCCCTCAATAAAGCTGAAATAATTATCCTAAGCTGCCTTTCCAGAAGAAAAATCATTGAGGAATTCAAAACTTGTTTTTTTTTTTTTTTTAAAGGTCTTTTCTGCATTCCGATGCAGATCTGGGGGCGAGGCGCCGGGTCCACACCACTTTGGAGATCTCAATGAGGGAAGAGAGAAAGAGAGATTGGGAGAGAATTTAAATGGGAAATCTAACGTGACTGGGGCTGTGAGTGTCCCAGCTCCTAAACCCGGAGCTCTGGCCCTGGTTAGGCCTTGACTCCCGCAGCGTCAGGCCTCAGAGGGCAGGCGGAGAAGTGTAAGGAGGCTGCAGGCAGAAGGGAGGCTCTGGGTTGGCCTGTGGGGCCACACTGGCTCACTAGGCTCGGGGCAGCGGGGGTTGGGGGGGTGGAAGAAGAAGGTATCGGGTCCTAAACCTGATGACTGGGGCAGAAAAATATTCCCTCAAAGGTAAGACCCACCAAGCCCAATTTCAGTGTTCTCTCCCCGTCATATATTTTCCTCCCGGCCTTGAGCCCTTTACCGCTCCGCTGCAAAGCTCTGAGCAGTCGTTCACAGCCGGCCCAGAAAGAGCCCAAAGGTTGGGACACAAAAACAGACACTTCATCTTTTCTTCCCGATCCCTTTCTCTAATAGGGGAAGGATTATAGGCTGAAGGGTGGGAGGGGGAAGGGGCAGGAGGAGGAAGCGGAGGAGGAAGGAATGAAAAAGGGGAGGGGAGTGGGTATTGTGCCGCGTGTGGGGGGAGAATTCCTACGGGTGGGTTTCCGAATATTGTGTTCAACTTTTTGAAAGCAGCTCGTGACCCCGAAACTGCATCCCCCGGAGCCGGGGACCCAGGCGCCGGGCGGGCGGATGAACCCGGCCAGTCTCCTCCCTGTCCCCGTAACCCCCGCCTCCTGGTGGGGGCGACCTGGCCTCTCCTCGCAGCAGCCAGGCCAGCCCGGTGGGAGGCTGGGCAGGTGCCACTGGCCCTGCGGAAAGCGCTAAAATCAAAAACCGCCTTTACTCTGGTAGAATTGAGGCAAGTGGGGCTGAGACACCGCTCGGCGACACCCCCGCCCCCCAGCCTCTGCCCCAGCGTCTGCCTACCCGCCGAACCCCGCCTGCTCCAGTGGCGGCCTCGGGAGCGCAAAACCAGGCTGAGAGAGGCGGCAAGGCGCACAGCTTTGTGCGCCGGGACCTGGCGAGGCGGGTGGCAGCCCGGAGCTGTCTGCGCCTCCCTGCAAAGCCAAGCGCCACGCCACCACCCACCCAGCCCACCTCGCGGACCCTCTGTCGCCAGAGCCTTTCCGCTGTGGCCGAAGCACCACGCCCGCCGCCTGGAGCCGGTAAGTTGAGTGTCCCGAGAGCTGGGCAGGGAGGGAGGAGGCTGGTCCTCTGCAAGATGGCCCGACTGGCTCCTGGTGGGACTGGGGGCACAGGCTTCCAGGGCTCAGTCTAGAGGTGCTGTGGGGGGTGGGGGAAGGGGAGCTGTGGAGCACCAGAGCTTCCCCTCCCACATCCCCAGGCGCTAGGCATTGGTGAGGAGTATAGGAGCAGAGAGAAACCTTGAGTTGCCAACCCCAGGCTGTTTTCCTTGCTGGTCTGGGGACCAAACTATCCCGTAGGGGAAAGGCTGGGGTGTAAGCCCGGGGAACTCTTGGAGGGGGTGTCCCGCGGAGGGTACCTGCACCCTAGGTCCCTCAGAGCGGCAAGCCCCGGTGGACAGAGGCCTGCGAAGCCTCTAGGTCTCTCCTCTGCCCTCTGGCTGCTCAGACTGCGAGGTCTGGGACTTGCGGCCCATACAAGCCCAGTTACATGTGCAGAACAAAATTGCCATCATACCGGCTCCGATCTCTGCCCTGAGAATCGGAAAGACAGCGTTCAGGTGGTGCAGGAAGAAAAGAAGGTGCTTGGGTTGGAGACCGTTCTCCTCCTAACAGGACCTACTGGGAATTTATTTACAAATACCCCCAACCCCAGCGCTGAGAAAGTCTCAACGCTATCATCGGGAGAATTGCCTCAGAGATGTCCCACTCTCTCCTTGTTTGGGTTTACAGGGAAAGCCAAGGGGTCTGCAGGCCTCCAGGAAAGAAGGGAAGGGAGGGCTGGGGCACCTGCACCCATTAGGCCTAGTTTAGCAATAATCAGCAGATCCAGACGGCCGGGGAAAGGTCTGGGGAAGGCAGCGCCCCTTCCGGCTCCCAGGACGTCTGGAGGAGGGAGCTGGCCGGGTGGCCGGCAGTCAGGGCCTCACCGCAAGCTGCAAACTGAGGCGCTTGGCGCGGGCAGCCAGGGAGGGCGCAGGGGAGCGCAGCACGCAGGCGGGGAGGCGGCGAAGCCCTTCAAGGACCCCGATTACTTTCCTTTGAAAAACAACAACAACAACAACTACTCCCTCCCAGCGCCCCCGTCCCACCCCCCAGTCTTAGCCTCCGGGGACCGGCGCTCGTAGCAATTGTCGCCCAGGACCGTAAACACAGCTCAGTTGCCTCAACTTTCTCCGTGCATAAAAGTTCCTGGCGTGCGGGGAAATTTGAATATTTGATCAGCCCCTTTGAATGACCCTCATTAGTCCGGCGCCCTGCTAAGGACCCAGCATTGCAAGAAAGCTGCTGGGCCTGGCATTTGTACGCCTTGTTAGCGCCGCTTAATGAAGCCTCCCCGGCCGCTCAAAAGCGGCCTCAGGGGCCGGCGGCGCGCACCTCTCGGCACCCCGCTCTGCCTAATGAGCCCCGCCACCCGCTAAAGGCCCCATCCGCCCCCCACATCCTCAAACAAGGAAAATTTGGCTCTATCTTGAACCGCCACACCTCCTACTGCCAGACCCAGGAGGGTAGGCACAAACCCAGTTTAGCCCGCAGTGGTGACACAACCCGGAGAGAGAAGGCCTCAAGGCTTGGAGGATGTAAGGCGTATATACTGGTTGTAAGTGGTGGTGGTGGTAGGGAGGTGGCTTTTGCGGTCACAGGATCTAGCCCAGGGAGTGCACGGCCAACTTCTCCCAAGAGACCCAATTGCAAATCAATTAGACCCCCCAGTTCCTTAAAGGTGCATCTGGACTAAGATGGAGTGCCAGAGGCCAGATGTCCAGAGGAAGTTTAGCCTTCCATCTTCCTTTCTCCTCAAGTGCCTTTGGTCTCCACTGCTGGGTGGCCACACACTTTTTCCCAAAGATCCCTTCTGTCAGGCAGAACTGGTGTGCTAGGTCTTAAATTTGAGAAAAGATGGGCAGCTTAGCCCCATCATTTCCTCTACCAGGTGCAGAGCCTAAGTAGTCAAATGTTATGACAGTAGGCAATAGGGAAGGTACCATAGCTTATCCGGCACCCCCCTACTCATCCCTTCTCTGATCTCCTTAATCATGCTAGTCCTGGAGAGGCGTAAAGAAAGCACGCTAGGCAGAGCCATCCTCTATTTGGTAGGCTGGCTGCTAGGGCGAGACTGGGCCTGACGCAGGCCTGGGAGAGAGGCAGAGCGAGATAGTTTTAGAAGGAAGGCGAACCAAAACAATCATCTGCCTCTCCTTTTCTTGGTGGGGCAGGTGACTGTGGTTGGCCAGTAAATATAAGAAACTCTGTTAGAAATTTGTGTTTCGGTCCTCAAAAAGTAGACTTCCCTTTCTGCCGCCTCTCTCCTCCAACACACTTCTACCTGGGTGATTGGAACTCAAGGTCACCTCTCATTTGCTCCTCAAATACCTAGCCCTTGAGTCCTTAAATGTTACCTTTAGGGGAATTAATGCATTGGGTTTGGAAAGAAGGACACTCCTAGATCCCCACTCAGGGCCTTCTGGATCACCTCCTCCCCAACACAAGCCCACATGCCAACAGTCACAATCCCTCAGACAGTGGTTCTAGTCAGGTTGGCAACTTCAGGACCCCATTCTAGGATGGCCATCTCTAGGAAGGAATGGGAAGGGGCAAGTCCTTACCCTCTGCCAAGAGGCCAGGTGGGCTCCGGGGTAGGAGAACCCTCTAAATTCATTCTGTCCCCTCCTCTTCCTTTTTCTCTAGCTCCACTGGCATGCCCTGCCCAATTTCCCATCCCACAACCCCCCTCATTCAAGCCTGAACTGACAATCTTTAAGGAACATCTCTGAGCTAGGCAGAGAGAGCACCCAGGCCTTGATCCATCGAAAGGGCAAAAGTAGGGGTGGGGAGGTGAAGAGCGGAAGCTGTTGGTGAGAAAGGGGACCTGAGGCAGAGGGGAGAACTAAGCCTTGTGGCCTCAAGGCCAGGCCCACCGGCTGCTCAGGGGAGGAGGCGAGGGGAGGGGGCTGGGAGTCCTGCATGCAATGGTCGGGGCAGCAGGGACCTCAGGCGTCGGCGTGGGGGGCTAAATCAGGAGGAGAGGGGCGGGGAGGCGGGGGTCGAGGGAGTGCGCAGGGCGGAGGGCTTGAGGCTCTTTAAGAGCCACTGGGCTGGCAGGAGAGGCGCGCGGCCGGGTTCTGGTGGCCACTGACCCCGAAGGGGATTTAGTCTGAAGGGAACGGCCTGGCTCTGGAGGTTTTGTCCGAGGGCGCCCGGAAAGGCCGAGGCACAAGAATAAGGAGCGGCCCAGGCATGAAAGGTTACGTGAAGCGGCTGCGCTGCTGCTCTTGACTTCTGAGTAGGGCTTAGAAAGCCTGCCCCGGCTTAAGCTGAGCTGCCGCTGCAGGACCCTGAGAGTCGAGTCCACAGACTCAGAGTCTGGCGTGGAGGCGTGGGATGAGGGGGGCGCTGGGGTGGTGGGACCTAGCAAATTCGCTCCTGGCACTACAGCTAGCCAACCCTAGTGCAGAGCTGCGAGCCTGGCCAGCCACTCTCAGCATAATCAGAGAAAGAACTTTCTTCTTCCAACTTTGGCTTTTGGTTTTGTGTATCCACCTTTCGGCAGCTCCGGAGCCAGCAGACCCCGAGTGGAAGCTCAACAGGTGTCCGGGTAGGTCGGTTTAAAGAATTCTTGTTATATCGTCAGCCCCTCCCCGACCCCCTTCCCTGTCTCCTCCCTCTTTCCCCCTTGGCAGTCCGAAGTTCCCAGCGCTCCTCCCGCTGGGTAGCCGGGATGGTACTGGTAAGGGGAAGCGATGCCCTTCCCCGGGAGTCTTCGGGCTCCAGTTTCCAGCCCAGGAAGCCTGGATGGCGACCCCAAGGAGTTCCACCCTGTACTCCCGAGTCCCAACCACTCTTAACCCTTTGGTCTGGGCCCCGGACCCCCGAGAGGGGGAAAGAGAGAGAGGGCGCAGCAGCACCCCAAGAGCGAAGCCTACAGGAAGGGGGACAGACGACCCGGTGGCCAGGCGGCCTTTGTGTGTGGGTTGACTGAGGAAACCTAACTATTCATTCTCTTTCGTGAGAGACCCGGGATCCGGCCTGGGTGAGTCCACGCCAGCAGTACAATAGCCCGCGGATGAGCGTCTCAGCAGCCGGGGGTAGGGCTGGGGTAAGGTACAGTGGAGCCGGCGAGAAGAGGGGGAGGGGATGCAGAGACAGGCAAGGGAAGAAATCCAGGGCTTCCGAGTAAAAGTGGGAAAATGTCCCTAAAGCGTGCCAGAAATAGGCGCGTGCTTGTGGGTGCAGTCTCTGTCTCTCTCACACGTACACACGCACAACCATTCCATACAGGTGGCCCACGCGCGGTTCTTGGTGGTGCGGCGTCTCACGCCCCGGAGCCCGAGCCCAGCTCGGACAGAGCTGCCCTCCCCCCACCCCACGCCTGCCAAGAGCCCTCCTGCCCAGTCACCGGCTCCCAGACCAGGAGAACTAAGAGGGCCCCAGGGATGGGGCGCAGGAAGGATCTTACCTGCAGAAAGGTAAGGGAAGCCGGGAGCATGAAGCAGCGGCGGATAAATATTCATTAGTAAGTCTCTGGTCTTAAGCTGCGCTGTGCGCTCTGGCTGCTGTCTCTCTCCCTCCCTCCCTCTGTCCTCCGGTGAGGCTCTCTCCCCCTCTCGCTCTGCACTCCCCTCCCTCCTGCGAAATGCCGGGTGGATCCCGACCCGGCATATAGCTAACCTGTTGGGAAGCCTGAGCCTCGGGAAGCGTTTCCACAGCTGTTTGCCTTCGCTCTTGGGGCATGCGTTACCCACCCTCTCCCCTCCCTCCTTTTGCCCAGCCCCTCACCCCCTCCTAAATTACTACATCATTAGCTTTATTTGGGGGGAGGCAACCGGCGCAGTCAGACGCACCTCCCTGTAGCAGGGTGAAAAGCCGGAGCTCTCCGAGGCAGCCCCAACTGCATCCCCATCCCATCCTGACCAATCTCCACAACCCCATCTAGTCTTGTTTATTTTTCTTCCCTCTTTGTACCTCCACTTCCATCTTGTACCAACCCAACTTGCTCACCATCCTTCTCTCCCTCCTCCGCGGCCCATCTGGATTCCAGACTTGGTGAGATGCCAGGTCCCTAGGTCCAAAAAGCCAAGGTCGAGACCCCACCCTGCAATGGATGTTGTGGGACCTCTCATTTTCTCACTTTGGTTTCCATCCTGACCCTAAGTGGGCACCGGGGCAGTTTGGGCACCTGGACACACTTGAAGGGCCTCAGCCCTTCAGGCTTCTGAGGTCTGGAGTCTAGATCCTGCGGCCCGGCCTGGAAAGATGTATGCGGGAAGCGAGAGGTGGTTTCACTTCTCCGGAATGAGCAGGAGAGAGATTCAAGGACTACCGGTCGGACTGACTTTCGCCCTTTAAGAACAAACTGACCTGAAGTTACCCGCAAGTCTACATCTTTTTCGAGAGAAAATGCATCTATCAGATTTCAGGAACGCCTAAGGAACCGCTTCCAGTTCCACGAGAACACGTGCACACGCACCACACTCCTCACCCCTGAGCACCGAGAAGCGTCCGCGCCGGCCTCTGGGACAAGCAGAAGCACCGGCGGGAAAGGCGGATTCTGGCAGAGGAGTAGATCCGACCGCCGCAGGAGAGCCATGGCCCCTCTTCCTGGTCCCCTTTCTTCCTGATCCAGGCTCATAGGACTACCCTCAGGGCCCCTGAAGGATGGAGAGGCCCTAAGGTGCTTGGGGGTGCGCTACGGTAGTCCGCTGAGCTTGGCAAAACGTGGTGGGAGCTGGAGGAGGGGCCAAGGGGGCGGGCCCCGGTCAATTCCGAGTTACAAATACCGATGTTCTTGGAAGAGTTTTGCCCTTAATGTGCAGATCACTCTCCTGGAGGCGCCAGGATTTCCACTATTGGGTTCCCACCCTACCCAGAGCCCCGGGGCGCATTCGGCAGCTAAGTGGCTTGGATGAGGGGTGCAGGAGACCTCACGACCTCGGCCTCCGGTCCCCGCCCCGTATGGCCTGGTCTTGCCAAAATCCATCGAAAGAGGTAGTAGAGACTGGTCCCATCCTCCCCGAAAGGTGGCCAAGCGTGGGATTGTTTCTGAGAGTCTCTCTCCTGAAAGGTTGTGATATTGGGCAGATGAAGGTATAAAAGAGGCCTAGGGGGCCCTGGAGCCCCAGCGGCCTTTCTTCCCACCCAAAGCCCAGTGTTTGCACTTACGCACTTCCTCCTCGCCTTGCAGACCCAGGGTTAGAGCACTTTCCAGCTCAGACTCAATCTGACTCACCTGACTGTGCATGAAATGTACAAGCAATTGTACGGAAATACACACGGAAGAGTTAAATAAACACTAACAGAAGAATCTGAGAAATAAAGAAGTGTCCATAGGCATAATTATTTGAATGCTCGTATACACACCCAGTTGTCCAGATGCTGATTTTTAAAAGCCACAGTGTTGCTGGGAGTGACCCCAGCCATAAGGGCAGATGCTCAGGAAGCCTCACAGAGGGAGAGTTGGCTGAGGATGTAGGCACCTGGGCCAAGGGGCTTTCCGCTAGAAGGGTATTGGAGACACCCAGAAGAGGGCAAACCAAGAAAGATTTATGTCGACTGGGTTTTGAAAAATATTTGTTTGCCTTTATTTTTGGCCTAGGAGATTGCACTCTGAATGATTTATGTGGAGAGCATATAAGTCCTCACTCACTTCCTGGAAATTCTTAATTCCTAATGAGAACATTCAGCTCTAAGCAGGATTCAAGTAGCTGAAAGCCGCCTATTTTGTCCCCTTTCACTCCTCTTATCCTAAATTTAGTTATTAAAAAGGACCTATTAGCTCAGATCCACACCTTACTGCCTCTCCATCCCAATACCCTGTATATCAAATACATCTATAAAAGAACACTTCAAGCCAAATGTAATTATTTTGCTTATTAAAATTTTCCTTGTGAGATACTGGGACATTCTCAGCCCCTGATCCCCAGTCCCAGGTACAGCTCCTCCATCTTTACCCAGCCGAGAAGTTGCACAGAGGGACTGCCAGAGTGGCTCGTTTGTTTAGTGTCAGTTCCGTTTGCCTGTCCATTCCTGGTGGCTACTGTGGGGGGGGTTCCTGGAGAAGAAGCAAGCTCCCTGGATGCAGTGGTACACCCTCCCTTCCACTTCACCTTCTTTCTCAGCTTCCTCTTCTTTTGAGCACATTTTCTGAGCCTCCCTCTCTCTTTCGAAAGTAGAGGGTAAGGGGTAAGTCCAGAAAGACTTCAGGCCAAAAGAAGAAGGAGTAGGAGAAGGGGAGAGGAAGAAGAAGGGGAAGAGGAAGAAGAAAAGAAAGAGAAGAAAAAAAGGAACTAGAAAAGAAAAGCGGGGGGAGGACGTTCTGGGCCAACAAGTCAGATGACCACCCTTCAAGGGGCAAAGGCGAATCCATTCTGTGACGAAGAAATAAACCACCCGAAACGCCACAGGAGGACATGTTTCTGCAGATATAATTGCCCTAGAAACAGAGGGGGTGTGGGGGTGTGAGTGGGGGGAAATTTCTTCTCATTGGGGGGCACTATTTCCTTTTCTTTTTAGATACATTTAATTCTTGCAAATTTTAGCAAGACTTTGTTCTTGTGGATGTTTTGAACAATAAATAATAAACTCACTTTGGAGCCACTTAATCTTTGTTGAAAGGCAGTTTCTTCCAAGGCCATTTTTCTTTCCCCAGATTTGGTTTTCCTCATTCCCAAATGAGGGTCTACCTGCTGACTCACCTGGAAAAGAGACGGTGGCAGAAAGAGCGAGAAACGGATAAGGAGACATCACACTTAAACTCAAAGTGTAACTTTCATCCCCCTGCGGCTAAGATTCAGAACACAAAGAAACAAACTAGGTTCACTTTTGCGTATGGGTATTTTTGTTCCCCTTCTTTAGAGAGTTTAGCTAGAGCCTTCCCAATAATAAATAACAACATTTGCAGTTGGAAATGTTTGCTATTACTTCCAATTCTACGAGATTCTTCAAACTCTGCTTGTCTGATTTTAAAAACTATTGTGTGTACATAGCTATGCCCATTGCAACATTTATCACTCAAGCAGAAAAGCAACTCGCTTTCTCTTAGCCCCAAATGCCCCGTGTACAGTCACTGGAGCGAATTTATTTTTTTCCTTCTTTCCCAAAACGCCCTTGTCACCTCTGCCAGGGCCACAAGGCTCAGGGTGAACCGCAGGGGGTTGTGACCCCTTGAGTGGGGATCTTTGTGTTGTTAGGTGTTTTGTTGAGGGAAATCTTCCTCCACTATTATGTGGGTTCTGTCTCTCTGTAAGCCGGCTAGGGTTGCCTGTGTTTTCCTCTCAGGCTCTCCTCTCCTGGATGAGCCTAGACTTTTCCACTGCCCGAAGCAAAGGGCTGAACTTCGTTGTGGGGTCTAGGGCTGGGGTGGGAAAATGAAGAGGGTATGTGGGTGAGTGGGGGCAGTCATCATCTTCAACAATAAATTAAAATAACCTGATACCCCTTTAATCCCTTCCATCAACAGTGTCAATGCACTAGAGCGGTCGTCTCACCTCCAAATGTGTCTCCATTCCCAGAGGGCCCGGACTCCCAGCCGCAGCCCAACACTGGGCCCGCGCCGGAGAGGAGGTGCTCCGACGGCAAAAATCCCATACATTTTTAACTACAGTGATTACTAAATTAATAGCAGGCACTAAGACAGATGTCAAAACGTCTTGAAAATGTTTATCTGTGAATAATTGAGAAGGTGGTGGGACGCATTATCTGATTGTGTAATGAAATATGTATGAGGAACAGCTGTTTGCAACAGTCCCCTCCCGCCGCCTCCTCAGCCGGGCCCTTCTCTAGGAAGCAGGAGTCGCGGCGAAGTTGGTGTCCCACCTCCTTCCACCGGGGAGCCCCCCAGACCTCTCCCGACAGCCCACAGAGTTGTGGCTCCAGCGCATCCCTGAATCTCCGCATTACCAGACGGAAGACATCAGCATGGAGCCTTCCCTCAGCCTCGCTCTGTTGGCTCTCCAGGCGGGGTGAGGCTTGACCACCAGCCGCGCTGTCCCTCGCCACTTCGGGGAGGGCTGCGGGTTCAGGCTGCGGGGACAGAGGAGAGCCCGGGCCTGCGCAGCTGCGGCGCCGGCCTGAGCCCCCGGAGCGCCTGGCGTGCGCCCGCCAAGCGCTGCGGCCTGCTCGGAGGCGAGGCCCGGGAGCGCGGTGGCTCAGCGGGGCGGGCCCGGGGTCACCGCGGGGTGACGGGGCTCCCGAGAGGGCTTTGTTCGGCGCTCTTGCCACACTGCGCACTTCCTTCCAGCCCCCAGTCGGCCCCCACCCCAAGCCTCCGTGCCCTGTTTGTTTTTCCAGCCCAGCGCCCTCCACCTCGACACGCAAACAGCCCTGTGGCTGCGTCAGCGGCCCGAGACCCAGGCCCGGGACAGGCCCGAGTCTAGCTGGGGACAGCAAGGTGAACCATGGCCCGCAGGAAGCGGTGTGAAGGGAGAGGGAGATCTGGGGCCTTCCAGGAGCTGGAGGGCCAGGGGATGGCGGGGCAGGAAGGTGGCCCAATGGGGCGCATCGCGTCAGCGGATGGCGAAGGCCCAAGCCCTGGGCTCAGAAGGGCGCAGGTGCCCACCCCACAGCCGACTGGCCCTGAGCCCCCATTTCCCAGCCGGGCAGGGGAGGGCACCGGGACGGGCCCCATTAGACCTGGGCCGCGAAGGCAGTATCAGGCACGCAGACAAACCCAGTGACCCCTTGTGGGTGTGCTGTCCTCGGCCTCATTCCCAGCACTTCACAAGGCGGGGGAACCGCGTCCTGGGCGCGGCTCTTCGCGCAGCCCCCAGCCGGGCCGCAGGCCTTCCTCAGACCCAGGACCCCGTCCCTAGTCCCCAGCGCCCAGGAAGCCGCCGGCCGCGGTGGCCCTTCTGGCGCCGCTGCCACTGTCCCCTCCTGGCCGGGAGCGGAGGAGCCGAGTCCAGCTCGGCGGAGTCACAACGCCTAGAGTCTTCGCGGACTCCCCCGGCTGACTTGTAGTGGAGATTCGCTCGGGCGTTATTTCTCGAGCGTCTCCCCTTTTACCTAATCCCTTATGCTTTTATTCTAATCCTACACATTACAGTTAATCTGTAATGATACCGCTTCGAAGGAACCTGTTGCATACGAGGCACGGTAATTTGTAACCTTGGAAACAGTTTTAAATAAAGATTTAACAGTGATGTCAACTGTTTATTCTCCGCGCGGGGGGTGGTGGGCTGGGGCAGGGGAGGACGGAATTTCGGGGGAAGGGAGCGAGGCGCGCGGGGCAGAGCCCAGCGGCCGGGGGGCTGCAGGGGACAGAGCGGCCAGAATCCGCTGTGGTGGCTCTAGGGCCTCGCCTGGTGTGTTTTGAGTTTTTCCTCTGGGGAAATCGCGTGGTCTCACACCGTGCGGCATGGGGAGAAGGGAACGGTTTGCAAAACTGGGGAAAACTCAGTGAACTTGAGCCCCTGTGTATGCCGAACCGGCATTCAGCCTGGAGCTGCGTGCCGGGGAAGCTGAGGCTGCGGAGAGCAGAGAAAGGGCAGCCTGCAGGACCCTTGGGCCGCCTCTATATGGATTACTCTGCTCTTTGAGCTTCCTCTTCTTATCAAACACACCGGCAACAGCAGCAACTACCACCAAACATTGCCGGCACACCACACGCAAAATTAAATATAATTGCTTTTATTTATCTGTTGCTTTTGTATTATTAAAATATTTTTAGTTACATCATATAAAATAGCATCCACTCTGATTATTACCTGCCATATCCGTTGATCTGCTCCTCGTGTGTTCAGCACAGCAATATTAACAATTAGGAAAAAGGCACATCTTACATGTTGTATCTGTCAAGATATGTTACAATTTCCATTAACAAAAAAAATTATTCTTGTTGAAGAAGCTATGAAGCATATCTTTCACGAGCACTTTATTAATAATCATAGTTGTCAAAAAGAATTAGATATGCATAGATTGTAGATGCAAAGGAAATATTAGATGCACAGAATGTGGGATTGAGGCACAACTATTTTTCTTTTTAAAAATAAATTTTTACCGAGGTGGAAAAAAAAACTGAGCTATTAAGCTTACTTAAAAGATGGCTTTGTTGGTTTAATTATACTGTAGTTATTTTATAAATATGTTTCAAAGGAAGCTTGCCATATTGCATGTCAATGAGGACTGTAAAGAAAAGCTCACAAAAGCTAATGCATACCAAATACCAAATTTTAGTCATTAGCATTCCTATTTATTACAAACTAAAGGAACCTATTAACAGACAAGAATTTCTATTTAGCTTGCATTACAATGTTTGGCCATTAAAATAAAAAGGGCAAAGTATATACGTATTTTCTCCTCCTTGGAACTATATGTTCTTTTTTGCCTAGAAGCCCGTGGAGAGATTGGGAGATGTTTCCCGATTGGGGAAACATGATTCTACAGTGGGAAAGGGCCGGAGGGCCCAGAACCCCTCGTTTTATCTATGGAGTTTAATACTATTCATATGAAGGCTAGAACAGTTCGGAGCTGGAACTGTACAGCCTGCTGAGAGCTGCGTAGTACCCACAGCCGGTGAAGGACCCTTTGTCTTTAATTTGTGTCGTGAGCATATGCAAATTATTAATTGTTTTTCCTCTAGGGAAGAGAATGGGTAGCGAAGGTAATTCAGCTTTTGTTTGGATATTAAATTTTCCTTAAATGCTCCCTAGACCGGGTTACTTCTCCCAATGCAGATTCCCCTAAGAGGAAATCTCACTGCTACATTGAATACGTGCGTGTTAATTCTACAAACACGCACATATAGATTTGTGTCATTTCATTTCAAAAACATTTTCATTTGAGCAAAAGTAGCAATTCTGCCCTCACACCAGAAGTAAATAAATATACATTCTTTCCTCTCCCATGCCTACTTGAGAAAGGAAAAAAACTTTCTAGCCATTTTTACTTCTAGAAACTTTAAAGTTTTTTCTCCTTAAAATTGAGGCAAATCTCCATCCGGACCCCCATTGGGCAGGGTAACAAATTGTACAGGAATAGGAATGAAACATTTGAAGTAAGACAGGGTTATGGGTTATTTGAAATTATATTAGGGGAGGGTTTCTAAAGGAAAAAATAATAGTTATATGAGCACATTAAACTCTGCGCATTTTTGGGCAACTCAAACACAGGTTGCTCCAACCTAACATTTGGCAAGGACACAATGAATTCTGTCCGCATGAAAATACCAAGTACCAGAAAGCAAAAAAGGAATTTCTGAATTTCCTTGTTATAAATAAGAAGAATCCCTCTGTCAAAAGTCATTATTAGCATGTGAAAACTCCATGAAAAATCTTAGATTTCAATAGCAATATTAGCTGGGTGGTTGGTGGTGGTGGGGTTAGATATTCTTTTCCCTGTGACTACCTGGGCAGAGATAAAGGAGGGAAGATATCATGATTCCTACAACAAACTTTTCCCATGGGGAAACAGCAAAATTCACTGTATTAACAAAGAAGCTTGGGGGCCTCAATGCTGGCAGTTCTAAAACAAAACGTAGACTCTCCATTTCTCTCATCCCATTATATTCGGATGAGTTGTTAACTCCCAACTCTCAAAGCATATTTGGTACAGAAATGGGGGAAATGCTTTAAATACCTAAGTGTATCACAGGGGGTGGGTGATACTTGCCAGCAAAGGCAAGAACTACCTAATTGTTTGGATAATTTAGCTTCTCTTACCCCAAATTAACCAGTCTGGTTTTGCCTACACCATGCTCAAATAATCCAGGCAGGCCACCCATTTACTCCCTTCCCCACCTGCATCTTCCTCTTCATTGTTTGCTGAATCCAGACACTACCAACCAATAGCCAGGGAGGAGAAGGCCGCTTCCCATACATTTAAACCAAAGTGGTTTAAATCTCAATATGGGTGAGAGATAACCCAGTGTTCAGTACCTTAAATCTCATTTCAAAGAACAGATTTGGAAAGACCGTCTCGGTGATGCAGACATGAGATAGACACCCTCCTTTCAGGGTGTGGACGCTTGTTGAGGAGAGAGACGTCCACAATTCAGGACAGCATAAAACAAGGCTGTTTTATGGGTATCCTGGTTGGGAGCCTACAGGATGGAAGCAAAGGAGAAATCTTAGAAGCCTTCTGAGAAGAGGTGGGTTTGAGCTCAGCTGTAAAGGTTTAGTATGATTCTAGATGAGGAGGGGTGTAACATGTAAGCAAAATTGGCATCCAAATTTAAAAGTGCCTATTCAAATCAATCAGTAGGCCGAGTGCAGTGGCTTGGGCTTGTAATCCCAGCACTTTCAGAGGATTACTTGAGGCCAAGAGTTCAAGACCAGCCCAGAGAACATAGTGAGATATTGTCTCTACAAAATAATTTTTTTAAAAATTTAAAATGAAATTGTTTAGAAGCTTAGCAATAAATTCCTCTGAACATTTTTCCTTAGGATGGCCTGCCTGCTGTGTTAACTTGCTTAGTTCTCTCCCACTTTAATGACGTTATCTTCCCCTCCATTGAGGCTGTGGGAGCTCAGTTTGAGGTCGCTGATAATGTCTAAAGGCTGACAAAATGATGCCTGTTGCCACCATGAAGTGAGTGATAGTTCTTGCTCAGAGGAGACTTTTCCATAGGCAAATGTCCCTGTACTGCTGTCCTGTTTACGTGCTTACAAGAATGAGGGGATTACTATCATTCCAAGGAGTTTTGTATTTTTAACAAGTCTTCCTCTTACGGTACCAATTTAACATTTTGTTAGAAACACCCCAGAAAGCAAAATGGCTTGTTAGATTTTTATCCGCAGAGCGATGTTCACTGAAAACAGCCTCTAGGTTAGAAATAAGGAGAACCTAGTATTGCCACAGAGTAGTGGGTAAAGGAGTTCACCAAAACCAGCTTTGCTTTTTCTCATCTGAGAAACAGACAATATTGGGTACCCTTGTGTATATGGCAAGTCTTTTGTTTTTAATTCTTTAAAGACAAAACAATAGAAAGGTAGGCATTTACATAGCTTGGGCCTTCAGCAATTGTAGGATTCATGTGATATTAATCAACTGTAAACAGGTTTCTTTCTCTGCTGGGAACAGATGTTTATTATTCTGAGCTTTAAGACCCAAATTTAAAAATTACAGCAACCAGAAAAATAAAGAAAACTGGTGCAAAGAGAAATCTGCACCCATGTTGTCTTTTCTTTAGAATGCATTGTTATGCTTTAGTGGGTCTGAAACATGCAATCCACATTGAGACACAGCAGAGAAAATTTGCTCTTCAGAAGGTGCCTTTGTTGAGTAAAGTGGTACTAGGCTGGATTGTGGACCCTGCCCCAAGCAGGACATTTGACATCTTTCATCTCCCTGCAGGGTCTCTTCCACTTCGCCCTCACCTCCGCCCCTGATCCAGAGATCCAACTTCCGTCATCATCTTTTTTTCCCCCTGGTAAACATGCCACTATTTCTTCCTAAACTAACCATGAAAGTCAACAAGCAGAGGACAAATTCAATTTCAATAATAAACAGCTGTCTTTTCGGGTCCCCAGAACTAAGTAAAGGGCCTTCCCCTGGAAGCATCTAATTCAAAGGGAGCAAACAGCAAGGGCTATGAAGCTGAGCAATGAGCATGGTTGATGAGCAGCCTGATTCCAACCCCTCCTCCGAGGACCATCCCTCCAAGTTCATCTGAGGGAAGCGCGCTTTCCCAAGAGCCCATCTTTTCCTGGTTGTAAGCTGTGTTCAGTTGCGACATACACAAGCTAAACATATGGCAGAACAGTGTGAAGAGGGATGTCTGTCCATTAGCACATTCAGGGACAGAGTCTCGGATGTACATTCAACAAAGGGCTTCTTGTATCTGAGCCCTATACTGCGCATTGCTCCAACGAAAGCTCAACTGACCTCAATTTGTGTGAGCAGTGCCTGTGTGTGTGTGTGTGTGTGTGTGTGTGTGTGTGTGTATTTACAAGGCCAGATACATTCAGCCTACTCTGTAAGTCTCTTCGTGTAAAGAAGGAAAAAAGTATTGGATAATGTTGTCTGTATGTGTTGAATAAGAGGAGAATGCCCCTGAAATCAGGTAATTAAGAGGGGCTGGAACTTTTTAATTAGTCTCACATTTCCCTGGATTATTATCTTCTTTACTTCCCAACAACAAAGCATGGAGGCTCGCCGAGCTCAGGAGGAAGAGATGAACATTTGACCCAAGCTGGAATCTGAAGAAAACTTGACCCTAACTTCCAGGAATCCTGAATCACTATTCTGGGGATGTTTTGGCCAGGTCACTGAGAATGAAACGGAAGCTGAGTCCATTACTTAAATTTTCAAATTAATCCAGGGACACACTAGAAATCCTTTCCTTGGGTGAGAGTGAACACCTGGCTCAATGTGGTGACACTAGGTCTCCTCTTGATATGGCATATGGGGGGTGCACCCTTGAGTGCAGCCACCCCTGGGTTACATGGCAAGGAAGGATAGATTAGGAGGAGGAAGGAAGAGAGGGGTTCCGTAGAAACAGTGAAAGCAGCTAAGGGGAGCAGGAAGAACCGAGAAAGCATGCCTCAGAGACTCGGGAAAGGGGGCACCTACCTGGAATACAAGGGGTTATTAAGACCTGCCCTGAGCCCCAGCACTGACACCCTCAGAAGATCTCTAGTCCTCTGTAGCAATCTATAGCATGCGTCAGTGTGGTTGGAAAAGCTTCTTCTATCAAGTTTAACAACTTTCTGGTGTAACTTCTGAGAGGGCTCATTGCTTATTCATGTGGAAGCAAGACGCCCAGTTCATTTTGCCTGTTTTTGCTACTCTTTGTTGGGTTGGGAAGGCTGTTATGGTAGCTGCAAATGGCTTCTCAAGTGACATTTGCTGACATTCAGGGAAGTACATTTATCAGTATTCTCCAGCTCACCTCCACACATGCAATCCATTTTGTTTTGTTCTTCATAGCAACCTCCTTTCCGACACCCGTGCCCTGAAAATGATAAATGGCAAGGTGGCATATTTCTCAAGCTGCACTCAAATGTCACTGTGAAAAATCTTTAATGGACTAAGTGTAGCTTTTCACGTTACAACTTGTCAGGTACTGAGAAATTCTAGAGTTTCTCCTTAATCCACAAGTCTCTGGAACCATACATCTGCAAGCAGAGACTAATTATAAGCTATACCAGTCAGACATGGGCAAGCAGAAACCAAGGAGAAAACATCTGATATCAGCTAATTATTATTGTTATTATTCTCATTCCATTTTTGCTACTTCCTTTCCTACTCAGAATATGTCAGGAATGAGCAATCTGTTACTCAATAAAGTGGGTGACAGCCCCCACCAGACTACCATGTAGGCTTTTAATCCCCCCTTACACTCAACCTTCTCCATGATAGTTTTCCTCTTTTTCTCCAAGACTCAAAATCCCCAGGACTTCTCTCCTTACTCCCCCAAACCTGACTCTGATCATAAATCCCAGCCCCTAAATGTTGACCGTAATGGGGTAGTTGAAAGGCCTCTAAGATGTCTGGCTAGAAGTGTCCTTCTCCTGTCTCCTGGTGATGGCTTTTTAAAATGCACAACCATCTTTCCAGATGGCTGATGGTTTTACATCACCATCTGAAAGGACTGCCAGTTTCTTCCCCTGCCTGTGTGCCTGTCCATCACCATCATGCCACTCTCAGGGCAGTGGCCTCCAGGCACCCCCTAACCCTTGAACATGGCAGGTTCTATCTATCTTTTCAAATGGTCTGTATTCCCTGGAGTGTGCCTTAAAGGGGACTCAGCTGCTGCCTACCTGTTATGGTCTGAATAGTTGTGTCCCCCCCAAATTCATGTGCTAAAATTTAATTCCCAGTATGATAGTGTTAGGAGGTGGGGGTCTTTGCGAGCTGATTTGGTCATGAGGTGGAGCCTCCCAAGAAGAGCTTCAGAGAACCACCTTTCCTTTCTACCACATAAGGCACCATCTACGAACCAGGACCCTTACCGGATACTGAATTTGCTGGTGCTTTAATCTTGGACTTCCTCGTCTCCAAAACCGTAAGAAATGAATTTCTGTTCTTCATAAGCCGCCAAGTTTATGGTATGTTGTTACAGGAGCCCAGGTGGACTGAGTCACCACCATAGCCAGGGGATCCTGGCTCATTTATGTGTATCTGTGATGTGTCCCATGAGAGCACCATAATCAATTAACATTGATTCTACAATCAATATTTGAAGGTCAAAAGAGTTGAGAAAACTGAGGAAAATAATTGTAATACCCAAAACCATGCCAGCCAGGTTCATCTTTTGGCCAGACGCTAAAAATTAGAATGTTTTCATTTCACTTCCGGCTCTTTAAGCCCTGCCTGAACTCTAACTTTGATAACCACTTCTAGATGCCTTGGTTTGGGCACCCCCAGGCTCTCCTGTATTTTGTTTGTTTTTCTCAACATCATCCTTGGCTTTTCTCCATCCCTAGGTTTGGCCTCCTTTTTCTCAGGTCACATAACTGTCCCCTCTGTCTCCTGAATCTCTGAGGCACCCCCCACCCCGACCCTCTATACAGAATCTCAACAATCTACAATCTGTGACTTCCTTTGTTTTTTTTGTTTTTTTTTTTTGTTTTTTGGTGGGTTTATTGTGTCTCAGTTTCGAGTTTGTTTGAAATTTACTAGTTCTTCCAGAAGGGAAATCAGCTGTGCCTCCAGAGGCAGGCACGACAGGGCAGAGTGTCGATGCTTGCTAGCTCTGCAAGGGCAGAGAGTCCCAGGTTAACACCTGGGAATGAGACTGACACTGGACTGACTCGGGCCCTGGTATGCCTGGACCAATTGCTCTGAGTGGGCCAAGACATCCGAGAAGAAGAGAAGACTTGTCACTTGTCCATGTAACTTGGCAAGGTAGATAATCTAACCATGTCGAAGTTTTGGAATCCACTGAAAAAAATAAGTATGAGGTCTAAGATGCTTTTGAAGGAAACAGTTTTATCTTTATTTGCATGAATCTTTTGTGCATATCTTTAAGTTACTTTGGACATAGAGGGGAAAAGATAGGAGATAGCGACATCCTATTTTCATTTTTGGCCATTCAATCTTTCTATTATTTCTTTTAAAAAAAAATGCTTGAGTAGTTCTTTCTGAAATCAGTGGAGATTCTATTACCTCTCACCTGGTGATCACAAGAACATCTAGATTAGGGGTTGGCCCCCAGATGAGATCGTCCATGTCCAAGGGATGCTGTGAAAGGGGGGGAGTAGAGCTGAAGGAAGCACTTTGCCTTCAGGAGGAAGCACTCCAAGAAACTAAAGGGTGTCTGGCATCCAGGTTTCTTACCAAATCAAACAGCCTTCATTTTAGTCCGTAATTGCATACTGCATGTGATAATTAATGTAAGATTGCTTTTTAAGACAGCCTCATGTACTCCAGATATCTTCCTTTTATTTGACCATTTCAGAGCACAGATTAGGAAAAGCTCTGAGGAAGGCCCTCTGGTTTGTGCTCAGTGACACCCTGGCCACTCTGAATAGAACCTGGTTTGCTCCTCTTGTCACCTGATGACATCGCCAGGGCTAGGACACTGTTGCAGAGAGAAGCTACAAACTGCCTTCTTCGGCCATCTGCACATCTCTCTGTGAAGAAAGTTTCCAGGCATTTCCTTCTGACCATTTCTTCTGCACCTTTGCCCTGCAAGCTCTCTGAGGCATCAGCTCCTCCAGGAGTCCCTTTTCCTCCACATAGTGCAGCCTCTCCCTCTATCAAGCACTTAGCCAATGTTCTGCAGCCTCTTTGTCGCCAAAGGATTTATGAAGGCAGCGAGCACAGTAGTGTGATGTTCTTCCATCAGTTTTCATTGGCTCCAGTGCAAGTGCCATGTAAGTGGGTAGCTGGGCTTAGTCAGGGTTGGGGTCTTGTTAGACAAGTATGGCGGATGGCAAAGGGGCAAGGGACTTATTCATGATAATGGTAGGTCATGACATCTCCATGGGTGAGAAGGGTGGCAGGGCATAGGAAGGTAAAAGTTAGTGAGAAGGTGGTGGGGCCAATGAACAGACTGGAAGTCTCCTGTGGACCAAGCACTTTTGGAGAGTAAAGGCGCTCATAGGCCAGGAGGTTGGAGAGGGGGTACCTGGCAGCCCAATTCCAGAGGTGCTAGCGCCTGGTAATGGCAGTGTCTAGGGGTAAGGTCATGGAAGTAGAAGGATGAGACAAGGGCAAGTCACTCCTATGTTAGCGGCCACAGTGTGCAGAAGAGGTGAGTGAGTCAAGCCTGGGTCCTGAGTGAGTCACAGGAGGGAGGGAGTGACTAAGAAACAACCCTGAGGGAGGCAGAGCAGGGGCAAAGCATGATGAGAACACTGTGAAAGCAGCTGGGGGCTTTGGAGGAGGAGAGAAGGGAGTGCTTGTAAGCCAAAATGGGAACAACACAGCTTCATCTCACCTGCAGACCCCTCACTAGGGCACGCGGGAAGGTGGATAGGCAAGTCCTCCAGTTAATACGAGAAAAAGAGAAAAGCAGTCAGGAAGTTATGGAAGAGATGGGAGCTGTGCTGATTTCCACTGTGCTGAAAGGGAAGAGTTTGGAGGGTGGGGAGAGCTGGGTAGGCACTTTTTAAACTCGAAAACACCTGAGATAAGACCTGTCAGTGGGGATAACTAGGAACTTCTTTGTCCTTCTACGAGGAAGCTCTAGGGAGCATCATAAAAATACAAGTCCACAGGGCCCCACTACAAGGGAAGTCAGAATCTCCAGGGGTGGATGGATCTGGACTCTGTGTGCAGAACAGGCACTCTCCAAGCAATTCATTTGCAGCAATTCATTTGTGGGTGAGGGGCTAGCATTTGGGAACTGGGGGACTGAGCATCTGTCATTTGTTTTAGAAAGAATCACTGGACATCTCCAGTGGTACTCAGCTCTGGGAGGGATTCAAAAAACATTTACAAGGAAGAGAAACCCAGTCAAATCAGAGCCATTTTTTAAAAAAGGGACTCTAGGCTAAGGAAGCCAAGTGGAAGCAGGAGCAGTCAAGAAAGGTGCAGTGCAACCAGGAGCAGAAGAGGCCACAGGAGCAGAGGTGGCCCTTCTCTCCCCTTCGCTCTTGCTTCTGCTTTGTGCCTTTCTGCTGATTGGCCTTCTCTGCTTCTTTTTGTTCACAGGGCAGACACCCACTCGCTTCTCCACTGGCCAACTACAAACTCCCTAGAGGGAGAATCGTGTTTGGCCGATTGGGTCAGAAGTTGGCCCCAAAGGACTGATCCCTCCTAAGGGTGGGAAACCATCCTCAGAGAAGTTGATAGCTAGCTCTAAGGTATGAAATACTCAGCCTAAATCTTCTACGGAAGGGGAAGGGGCAGCTCTGACAGGACAGCCTATGAGTGAATGAGTTTATCAGCTTCTGTCCTGAGGATGGGTCTCGGGGAGTGTGGAAATACCTATGAAGGTAGTGAGTGCCCCCAGGAAGGTAGGAGGATGCAGTGAGCACTGATCAGATCACACTCTTCTTCTGGGGACTCTATAGGCTACATACAAGCAGAGCAAGGGACTTGGGCAGCTGTAGGCATGAGAGTCTTTTAAACTTGACGTTAGAGCACTCCTTGGGTATCTGAATCTGCATAGATTGGTGATTTTAGTTGCTTAGTTCATAGAAGAATTTTACAGAATTGAGGACCCAGGAACCTTTTCCGGAAGCCTGCTCCTCACACCCTGGGAGATTCTCTTGTTTGTTTGAAAACTCATAAGCCTTCCCCTTCTCATTTTCTAGAGGGTCACAGGCCAGGCCTGGGGGATCACGGGAGCCAAGAGAACTTCATTCAGATCCAGACAATGTATCTCCACAGGTCTGTAGGTGAAAGCTTTAAGGAGCAGATCTCCCTCTCTTTTTCTTTCTGTCATTGGCTTCTTAGGACCCAGTAATTTAGCATGAAGACCCATACTCCTAACATCCTTTCCTTAGATACCCCTCTTTTTCCTGAATAGAATCTCATTTCAATCCCCATTCACTAGTCAAGTTAGTGGTCAGGGAATCAAACACCCAGACAGGGGGCCTGGTTCTGCCTCAATGTTAGGGGCTATGAATGCAACAGAAACAAGTCCTACTGGCTATGGGCATGATCCATCCACTGGACCAGGGACAGTGAAACCAGGGCTTTGGAGCAAGACTGTGGGAGGAGGGTTGCCTGAAGCCCAGGCCATAGGACACAAGGCTTCAACCCTCAACTATTTCCACCTCTCACAAAAAGCAAGTTTTCCCTCATTTCTCCATCCTTCCTGGGGCAAGAGGAAGCACTGATGGAGGAAAACAGAAGAGGCTGTTTCTAGTTCTGCTCATTCGTTCCATCATTCACTCATTCAGCCAGCAGAGATTCACTGAGTGCTCACTGCAAGCCAGGCACTATGCTGAACTCGGGGGAATCTACGGTGAGGACAGTCCCTGCTGTGACCAGCAGCATTGGCTCTTTCCAGGTCTCAGTCTCCTCATTTGTTAAATGAGATAGTGGGATGAGATGAGCGGGTCGCAAAGGTTAGCCTGCATCAGACTCATCTGGAGAACTTGTTAAAACAGAGTTTCTGCGTCAGTGGGCCTAGGTGTCGTTGATGCTGCGGGTGCAGGGACATACTTGGAGAACTACTGGGCTAGATGATCCCTCAGGCCCTCTGAGCTGTGCCAACCTATGATGCAGACTGGTTGGGGTTTGCTACAGCTGCCCAAGCAGAAAGAGAGTGTGAGGAGTCCCCCCACAAATGGAAAAGTCCTGTGAGTTTCTGAGCTTAGGGGTAAATGGATCAGAGATAAACCCCAACCCAGCCACTAACGCATTTGCTTCATTATTTTTTTAAAAAATGATTAAAAAGTAATTCCCTGACATGAAAGTTCAATCAGATGCTGGAGAAATGACTTCAACTTTCCATAGGGGAAAAAGGGGCTCCACTAAAAAGCTACAAGGGTATTGATGTCTATTAAATATTTGCTTTTCTCCCTAGCCCACACTAGACTGAGTAATTTGTATTTGGCAGAAACCAGCTGCAATTACATTAGTCAATCCAAAAGCCCAACTTGCTCATACAAAATGCAAACAAATTAGTTAAAATGGCCTAATTAGTGGACTGTAAAAATACAAACTGAGGCTGGCAGCCTGGTGTGTATCAGTTAAGAGCACTGTCCCCCCCACACGGGGGCCTGGAGCTGAGCGGACCACAGGACTCAGCTCCCACCTGATTTAGGGTCTTCTCTTGGGACCTCCAACAGTCAATAAGCCAGCTGAACCCCAGAGATTTTGCCTTAGGCAACTCTGCCTTCTGCCCCAAGGCATGATTTTAGCTCTGGCCAAGGGAGTTCAATGGAAAGAATGTTCAGTTTGGACTCTGGACTTGAATCTTAGCCCGGCCAGCTCACCAGCTACCATGTTAGTCAAGGATTTAACCCTGCTAACCCACTTTTTTCCTTTTTAAAATGGAAATAGACCAGGTGTGGTGGCTCACACCTGTAATCCCAACACTTTAGCCCAGGAGTCTGAGACCAGCCTGGCCCACGTAATGAGGCCCCATCTCCACAAAAAATTTAGAAGATTATCTGGGCATGCTGGCATGTGCCTGTGGTCCTAGCTACTTGGGAAGCTGAGACAGGAGGACCCCTTGAGCCCAGGAATTCAAGGCTGCAGTGAGCTACGACCTACACCACTGCACTCCAAGAAACAATACCTCCCATCTTGAAAGGTGGTTGTGAGGATTACCAATTACATACATGTGTACATAGTAGGTCTGCAGTTATTAGTTTAGGCCTCAGTTTCCTCTGACTTAAACACACCAGAATGGCCCTGTAGGCCCAAATTTTGACTCTGATTTGGGGCACCAGAGGGCAGTTTGTAGAGATGGGAGAGTCTGGGGTAATGATCCTCAGAGTGTTAACCAAGTCAGTGGACGGTGCACAGGGTATATGAGGTGTGAGTCACAATTCACCTGTGCTGCTCCCCCAAAGGGCTACAGGCTGTGACCTTATAGACACATGAGTCCCAGGATCAGAGAACTGGAAATGACTGCAGACATCATCTGGTCTGGGGGTTCAAGCCCTTGCTGTATATCTGAATCCCCTGGGGAGTTTATTAAAATGCCAGAGCCAGGACCACACTCGAAGAGATTCTGATTCAACTAGGCTGGGAAGGACCCAGGCAACAGTGCATTTTAGTGTCTCCTAGGTGATTTGAAATGAAGTCAAGTTTAAGAATCATTACTCTAATGCAAACACTTTATTCTGTGGAGGTAAAAAAGAAAAACACTCAAGAAAACTTAAAAAAATTAATAATAAACAAAACGACAAGCACAACTCAGAGACTCAGAGATGTGAATTATTTCAGGTCACAAAAAATTAAATTTTCCTAAGTTCACTCCTTACCCACATCATTAGGTCAGACCTTTGTCTGTGACAGGAAGGAATGTTTGTGGAATTCCAGCAGAGAATAGAGGCTTTCTATCAGGCTCCCAAAAGAGGATAGGCTTTGATGGCAATCAACATCATAACACCTTCCCTCCAAAGCACATTTCCAGTTCAGTTATAGTCACAGCATCAGCCAGATTGAGACGGGGAGTCCCAGGGAAATACTATGATTTGTTTCAAGATCACACAACTGATCAGTGTCAACTGCAATACTTATGTGCCCCAGGGATGGGTGTTAGGCATATAGTGAGTCCTTGTCAACTCTGGCTGCCAGACTTTGTGGATCATGTCGGGATGGTTCCCCCGTGCAAAGATAGATAGCAAAAGTTGCACACTTATTTAGAGAGAACCAGTAACTTAAGTTTTTTGAATGGAGTGGAAAGGACATTTTGTTTCCTCACTGTGCAACACTTCCCTCAAAAAGGAAATCTAACCCTTCAGGGACTGTGCTTCATTTTATGTTATATCCGCATTTAATAAATGCTCTTCTGGATCATTCTGCCTTCATTCTTATAGGCCTGTCATGGCTGTAGCAGAGTGGGACATTTGGGGCCAAAGTTGCCAGAACGCAGGTTGAATCTAAAGGCTGAGCAAGTTGGTTCTGCTTCTTCTTCCAGTGTCCAACTCCAGATCTTGCCATTATAGCTCCCAGAACCAAAACCTCAGGGAATGTGACAGTGCGGTGTCATTTCTTACTGTGTGTTCTTCAATGATTGCTACTTACGTTTAATCCCTCTCCATTTTCTCTGTCTGAAACACACCAGTATGGTCTTATAGGCCAGAATTTTGATGCAACTCACTCTCAGATGTAGTTACCTTGGATAGTGGCCAGGAGTCAGGAAGAGGGTAGACCCTCGGCTTGGACTTCTTAAGTCAGATGCTGAGTTCACTAGTTGTTAGTCTTTATTTTCTTATTTCTAATATAATCATTTAAGGTTAAAATTGTCCTTCTTAGAACTACCTTAGCTTTGTCCCACAATTTGTGAAAAGTAGAATTTTATCTTTTAGATTTTTTATGTTTTTCCTTAGTCTGTTGGTAGAAAAATCAGTTTGACTGAAAATGTATTGAAATGCATTTTTTTCCAAGTATAAACTTTTAGGTTGATAAGTATTTTCTTTCAGCACATTGAAAATCTTTTTCTACTATTTTCTGGCTTTTATTGTTACTACTGGGAAGCAGTACATAATTACTTTAATTATGATTCCTTTGAAGATAGTGTTTGTTTCCTCTGGCTGCTTTTAAGATTTCTCTTTGTCTTTTGTGGTCTGCAACTGCAGTGTGACATGTGTGGCTGTGTGATTGGCTTCTGTGTAGATGAACATCAGTAGTAGATTCAGATTTATATAAAAAGTACACCTCGACACCACCTAGATAATTGAGATGAGGCGTGCTTATCTAAATAACAAAGACAAAAGTCACCACAGTGAGAATACACACCAGAGAAAGACAGAGGTGTAAGTTTCTGGAACCAAATTTTCACAAAGGAGTACATTGTTGTAGATGTCAATTTGTAAGTGAACAAAGATCTTATCAGATTTTCTGGAAAAAAATTTCCCCTTCCAAACCCAACCTTATGTATCTTCTTGGTGTTATATAATATATACTATGACTACAAAATTATAGTACTTTAATGGATGAACACAATTATTGTTAATTAATCCCACCTTGATCTTAAACTGTGATGTAGAACAAAAGTCGGAAACCAAATATCTCTGTAAATTATACTAGCTACAGGGTCTGTTCTGCTTTCTAGTTTTATCTTTTATTTATCTTTTTGGAATTTGAGGGGCTTTAGGAATTTATGGAACATTCTTATTTTTCAGATATTGCCCCTGCCCTGTTCCTCTCTTCTCCTCTGCAATTTTCTTGAGATGCATGAAAGACATGTTCACTTAATAATTCTTTTATATTTTCCTTCTCTTTGGTCTTTCTGAGCTGCATTTTGAATAATTTTTTCAGATCTATAGTCTACTTTTGTGTGTGTGTGTGTGTGGAGACAGAGTCTCACTTTATCGCCCTTGGTAGAGTGCTATGGCATCACAAAGCTCACAGTAACCTCTCACTCCTGGGCTTAGGCGATTCTCTTGTCTCAGCCTCCCGAGTAGCTGGGACTACAGGTGCCCACCACAATGCCCGGCTATTTTTTTGTTGCAGTTTTGGCCAGGAATGGGTTTGAACCCACCACCCTCAGTATATGGGACTGATGTCCTACCCACTGAGCCACAGGCGCCGCCCTCAGATCTATATTCTATAAGACTTTATTCTCCTTTTAGTTACATCTAATTTGTTGAAGTTATCTATTGAGTTTTTAATGTTTTTTATTAGGGAAAGTTCTGTTTGAATCCTTTTCTAATCTGCTTAGGCATTTCTATTGCCTCTTGTTTCTCAGTCATACATTTAATCTTTTTCTTTATATATATTTTAAACACATTTTATGGCTCAGCACCTGTGGCTCAAGTGGCTAAGGCACCAGCCACATACACCAGAGCTGGCGTGTTCAAATCCAGCCTGGGCTGGCCAAAACAACAATGACAACTACAACCAAAAAATAGCCGGCCATTGTGGTGGGCACCTGTAGCCCCAGCTACTTGGGAGGCTGAGGTAGGAGAATCGCTAGAGCCCAGGAGTGGGAGGTTGCTGTGAGCTGTGATGCCACGCATTCTACTCAGCATGACAGCTTGAGGCTCTGTCTCAAAAACAAAAACAAAAACAAAAACAAAAAACATATTGTATATTACCCAATAATTTCAGTATCTGTTATTGTGGAGTCAATTCTGCTGTCTGCAGTCTCTTGCTCATGGTGGTTTTCTTCCTCGAAATGTTTTATGATTTTTGACAATGAGTTTGTATCTTTGAAATTTTATTCATAGGAATTCTTGGGGTTTGGGTATAAGTTCCTTCAGAGAGAGCCCTTCACATTCCCTAGGTGCCTGGGGCCACTATTAACTCGGATTCACTTTCTCAAATTCCTAATTTGAGGCCTTCTCAGATCACCCAGGGAGTATGAATTATGGTTACAAATTCTCAGAATAATTCTCTTCCCCTATTTAGGGTCATATTTGTATACAGGTGATTTTCCTTATAGTCCCTGTGGTGAGAGTAGCATCTGGTTTATTTCTCATTCATCTTTACACTAATGGTATAGTAATTTTTGGTGTCAGCTTTGTGGATAGGGAGTCTCTACTATATTCCCCACCTTGGGTAAGCATTAGGCTTTTTCTCCTTTTCTTCTGGCCTTGCAAACTTGGGAAAACTAAAACCAAAGTTTATCTGATTTGGCAAGTGCCTTCAAGCCCAAAGTCAAATTTAGCATTTGACCTATTTCTTGAGATTTTCACTGTCAATGAGTTTTTGGATTCTGAATATTCCTTAGTTTCTCAGGAAACAATTGATATCTCCCAACCTCAGTCTTGTTACTTATAAAACTATTTCCAAGGGTCATTTGAGGATCAATTGAGATACTGCCCAAGAAAGATCTTTTAAACTCAAAAGCAACGCAGGGCTCAACATCCATAGCTCAGTGGTTAGGGCACTGGCCACATGCACCAGGGCTGGGGCCTGCTAAGCAACAATGACAACAACTACAACAAAAATAGCCAAGTATTGTAGCAGATGCCCTAGACCTAGCTACTTGGGAGACTGAGGCAAGAGAATCACTTAAGCCCAAGAGTTTGAGGTTGCCATGAGCTGTGACACCACAGCACTCTACTAAGGGTCACATAGTGAGACTCTGTCTCAAAAAAATAAAATAGAATAAAAAAAGAAAAAGCAATGCGTTGTACCAATGTTAAAGCTTTTGCAAACCTGTATCTGATTTAAAATATTTTCTTTTTCATTAAAATAACTGATGAAAGCTAGAATAAGCTATTTATAATCCAGATCAATATTCATCTGTTCATGTAACAGGCATTTGCCAAGGACCTTCTATGTGGCGCTTCCCTAGCCTGGGGTTACCTTAGTCAGTGGTTTCCTGAGGTATTGAATCTGAAGCAGAATTGTGGTTTGTTTAAAAATAAAAAAAAATCTGTGTGGCTTCTTTCCTTTTCTTTCTTCTAAATGAGAGACATAAAACTAATTTCCCAGGACATCCTCATTTCTTTTGCTGGCCAAAAATGTATATGTGCCTTTACAAGCACTTTCAAAGTCCTGATCCTTTTGAGAATATCTCTCAAGGACAGGCTTCCATTCTAGTTGCACCTCTACAGCCAGGGCCAGCCTGCTGCAAGCTGTAAGTCTAGACTGAGAGTTAGGAAATCTGGGCTCTATTTCCCCATCCACCATTTTGGCATTTGAACTTGGAAAAGCCACATCCCTCAGTACTGAAGACCACACATCCCATTCCAATAAAAGAAAGCAACACTAATCACAGGAGTGCTGTGCTGGGAGGGTCAAGTGAGGTAATGTAGATAGATGAAAATGCGCTGGAAATTTTGAAACTTTCGACAATTTGAATGAAAGGAATTATTATTAGAAATGATGTATTCTCAACCCCTCCCTCACACACACTAATAATATCCCAGGCCGGAAAAAAATTGCAGGGATTATTCTCTTGGAAGCCACGGTCTGAGAATGTTCGAAACTGTGTATCATGGCGGGATACATCCCTGCCTGGCGGCAGGCCCCTGGCGCTGGGGAAGAATCACATTCCTGCTGCCTTTGGCTGCTGTAGCACCTGAGTCCCTGCATCTCCCCAGCTGGGCTGCCTGCCTAGCTGGGGCTTCAGCTCCCTGGAGAGGAGGGCAGCCCTCCCATGGCCAAGAAAAGCTGCCCCTTCTGTGCTGGGCACAGAGTACCAGGGCTGGCTGTTCTGTAAAGGGCTGTGGCATCCGGGGTCAGTGTCAGGACATGCCGACTGCAGAGGACATAGTGACAGACTGAGCCTGGGCAGTAATTAGACAGTGAGAGCTTCCTGCAGCAAGCTACAATCAATAGGTCTGCTTACCCAGGAAAAAAGATTAAAGTAAAGCAGATGGCAGAAGATAATAACATCTCCCACTTAACTCCCATTTTCACTTGTCAAAGTACTTTCACCACCATTTTCTCATTTGGTCCTCAGCACCTCTTTTCTCAGACCCTCTAATGGGTGTAGTCTGATTTTATAGGCAAGAAAGCTGAGGCAGGCCGGGGACGGTGGCTCACGTCTATAATCCTAGCACTCTGGGAGGCTGAGACCGGTGGATTGCCTGAGCTCACAAGTTCGAGACCAGCCTGAGCCAGAGTGAGTCTCTTAAAGAAATAGCTGGGCGTTGAGGCGGGAGCCTGTAGTCCCAGCTACTTGGGAGGCTGAGGCAAAAGAATCGCTTAAGCCCAAGAGTTTGAGGTTGCTGTGAACTATGACACCACAGCACTCTACCAAGGGTGACAAAGGGAGTCTCTATCTCCAAAAAAA